>PVJA010048940.1:0-13936 GCA_004027025.1 Myocastor coypus
TATAGGCCACCACACCTGGCAAACATCCAAACTTTAGGCACATATACATACCACAGCTTGTTTCTTTTCTAATCCTGTTCTGCTCCCCTCCTCCACTAGTTCCTCCAACCTATTTTTTTTTTTTTTTTGTCTTTTTGAGACAGGGTCTCACTATGCAGTTCAGGCTGGCCTTGAGCTCACTTTTGTAGCCTAGGCTGGTCTCGAACTTGCACGGATCCTCCTGCCTCAGCCTCCCGAGTGCTGGGATTACAGGCGTGTGCCACCACGCCCGGCTGCACATTTTTTCTTAATGATTTCTTGTCTATATCTTTAACTTTAGGTGGTTTACTTTGGACTACTTTGTATATTCTAAGAAGGATGGAGCATTATATTTCCTCAGAGGAGCTCCAGCTTTTTTTTTTTTTTTTTTTTTTGCAGAACCGGGGATTGAATTCAAGCCCTTGAACTTGCCAGGCAAGCACTTATTCTACTGAGCTATCTCCCCAGCCTCTACTTTGTATATTCTAGTTATTAGTCCTATTTGAAGGAGTAGCTGGCAAAATTTTTTTCCCCATTCTGTAGGGAGTCTTCACTCTGATTCTTTTGCTGTGCAGAAGCCTTTGAGTCTGATATAGTCCCATTTGTTGATTTTTGCCATTATTTCTTGTGCATCTGAGGTTATATTTAGAAAATCTTACACAGTGGAGGTTAGACTTGAACTACTTGTGCAGCCCAGGCTAGCCTTGAACTTCTGGTGATCCTCCTGCATCAACTTTCCATTTTTTTTTTTTTTTTTTTTTTTTTTGTTGTTGTTGTTGTCTTTTTGAGACAGGGTCTCCTTATGCAGTTCAGGCTGGCCTTGAGTTCACTTTTGTAGCCCAGGCTGGTCTCGAACTCAACACTGATCCTCCTGCCTCAGCCTCCCGAGTGCTGGGATTACAGGAGTGCGCCACCACGCCCGGCTGCATCAACTTTCCAAATGCAGGGATTATAGGTGTGCATTACCACACCCAGCTACATGGTACCTCACAATAGGGTTAGCGAACAGAGCTCAAACTAGGATTTGTCTCTTTTCATGCTGAAGTCTTAGGTGGCACTCTGTCCCTAGAATGGTACTGGGTGTAGAGATCTGTTCAGTGAGAACACGGGCACCAATGTGGGCTTCTAATCTGTTGTTCCACTCAGGCTGAACCTGACCTCTGACCACAGGAATTGAGTGTGCTCTTTAGCGCCTACCTCTAAGTGGGACTCCTCCCATCTGCTTTCTGTCTGCCACAGTCTCCCATGACTCTTTCCTTCATCCACTGGAAACTTGGCAGTGTTAAGCAGCCTAGTGGGTGTTCTGGGACCCAGGCGCAAACTCTCAGACCCTCTCTACAATGGCATCCCTGCTGGCTTCTGCTCTGTGGTTATAGCTGCAGAAGGCCTGTACTGAGGTCTCTGACCAACTACTGATTGTAGAAAGCTGCCCTAGAAGTATTCTGTGCATTTTCCTTGCTGGTTCCAACTACAGGCAATTCTTTCAGGCCCAATGTAATTTTCCATTCTCCATGAGCAAGAACTTGCATCTTGCCTCTGAGCTGGCAGCTGGCAGAGGTGCTGTACAATCTCTCCTCCACTCTGTGATCTATTTCTTTTGTACCAGTTAATCCTCTCTTCTCCTCCTCTGTCAGTTCCTCCATGGTTCCCATGTCACTTGCACTCACTGTAGTTCTCCAAGCTCAGAATTCTAAGGACTCTAGCACTTTGTCCTGGGAAAGCTAAGTTGCCAGCATTCACTGCTTTGCCATTGTGAGACTCCTTAATTTCTGTTCTCAATTGATAACTGGGCAGGCTCTCTGTCAACATGATAAAACACCTTAAATCACTACCAGCATTTCCATGAGTTAGAAAGAAGCCAAAGATCCCACTTACCATTTTCTATGGATGTGTTAGTCATCAGATATACAAGAGGGAAAGTACTCAGAGTTATATAAACCAGAAAGAGGGAAAAAGCTTATTATTTATTTTATTATTTATAGGTGATAAAACATAAATAGATGCTAAATGTAACATTATAGATGTTTCTTACTTGAAAACCCAGGAGAATCAAGTGGAAAGCTACTACATATCTATTTAGTAGTTTAGACTATGGTTAAGAAACAAGCTAGGGGCCCAGCAGGATGGCTCAGTGGTCTAAAGCGCCTGCTTAGGAAAGCTTGGGTGGCTGCAGGGACCGCGGTTCCATCCCTAGAACCACATGCTGCGCCAGCCCTGCCCTCAGGGCAGGCTGAGCTGGACATAAAAACAAACAAACAAGTAAACAAATAAAAGAAACAAGCTAATATAATGGACAGATAAAATGTTGATGTATCTTCTAAAGTTAATATAGTCTCTTCAGACACAGTGATACAGTGACAAAGAAACTGTTACTAGCCGGGCGTGGTGGCGCACGCCTGTAATCCCAGCACTCGGGAGGCCGAGGCAGGAGGATCAGTGCGAGTTCGAGACCAGCCTGGGCTACAAAAGTGAGCTCAAGGCCAGCCTCAACTGCATAGCGAGACCCTGTCTCAAAAAGACAAAAAAAAAAAAAAAAAAAAAAAAAGAATGGGATTGAGTCCGGCCTATGCACTGATGGTGTCAGACGGGGGAGGTGGCAATGAGCAGGCAAGAAGAGCCTCTGTGGATGCTTGAAATGGAGGCTTGAGGAGGGGCCTGTGAGATTCCAGGGCTAAGACATAAGCCAACATCTCGGCTGAAGCCAGGAAACCGAAAAAGAACTATGCCTTCCTGGCAGTAAAGGTGTCGGCCTTAGCTACATCGAAACTGTCAGGGGCCAGGGATTTAGCTCAGCAGCATAGCATCTTGGCAAGTATGGGGTCATGAGTTGAATTCCCAGTATCAAACAAGAAAAGCAGAAACCCTAGCTGTGCACTGTGAATCAGAGGCCTCTGTGCCTTTTCCCTGTGCACTCTGCCTCGGCCTCCACTCACTTCTCCCTAATACCAATAAAAGCCATGAACTGGGTGGCACACATCTGTAAGCTCAGCACCCAGGAGGCTGAGACAAGAGGATCACTGCAAATTTAAGGTCAGCATGGACTGTAGAGCTAGATCCTGCTTCAAAAAATAAACAAAAGGCCATGAGCTTTTGAGAGACAGGGCTTTTTGTTCCACAGAGAACACTGGGTTCATGCCAGAGCTCCTCACTGCAGAACTTTCTTTTGCATCTGTGTGCTATATCACCAGGTGGGTTGGACCGATACCCTCAGCAGAGGTTTCAGTAAGAAACTTTTTTGTGGGGCCCGGCAGGATTGCTTAGTGGTCTAAAGCACCTGCTTAGGAAAGCTTGGGCGGCACCACATGCTCCGCCAGCCCTGCCCTCAGGGCAGGCTGAGCCGGCCATAAAAATAAATAAATAAACGAACAAACAAAAGTTCTGAAACAAGAAAAAAAAAAAAAAAAAAAAACTTTTTTGTTTTGGAGACAGGATCTTAATACATAGTCTGTCCAATCTTCCTGCCTTTGCCTTCTGAATACTGGGATCACAGGTGTGCACTACAACACGTGGCACAAATAACATTTTGTCCTTAAAAACTTAAGTAGACATATTCTATGACCATCCTCAGAACTTTTCTTATAATACCATAAAAGTCTTGTATATCTTCTATGGGTACATATTTGAGTAAAAATACGTTTTAAAAAAGTATAAGGGCCGGCCAAATAGCTCAATGAATTAAAGTACCTGCAAGCAGCACAGGGGCCAGAGGTTTGATCCCTGGGCCTGCTGTACAGTCCCCATGCTGAGATGGCAATTGAGAGCAGGTGTGGTGGTGCACGCCTGTAATCCCTGCTCTTGGGAGGCTGTAAAAAGGTGGATTACTATGAGTCTATCTAGTAGTGAGACCCTGAACACCCTTCCCTAAAAAAAAAGTGTAGAAGGACACACAGTAACTGGAGATCAGATAATAATTGGTCACAGAGTGAGTATAGTGATGTATGCCTTAATCCCAGGACTGAAGGAGCTGATGCAGCAGGATTACTCTGAATTTGAGATGCATTTGGGCTATACAGAGACCCTGATTCAAAAACAAAAACAAAACAAAATCAGTCACAGACTAATTTGGGGGAAGTGGTGATAGTACTGTATAACATGATCTTTGCAACTGAACAGTCCTGGCTCTGACATTTATTAGATGGCAAAACCACTGATTTCTCTCACTTTCATTATTTTTACTTCTGCACATGGGAACTGTTGTAGTAACAGTTTGCAAGAGAAAGGACATAACATAGGATACATAATTAAAGAGAAATGCTAGAGTGCGGGAGATCTGACCACACCCTAGAGACCCAGGGAATCCTTTGAGGGCCTGGATCCCATGATAACATCCTGCACAAATCCAGCTGAAGACTTACAGTCTAAGGCAATGTCTCATGCAAGTCTGTATCAAGGAGCTGCAGTGGGAAGACCCAAAGGTCAGAGGTAGAAGCTGGAAAGTCTCCACAAGGGGGACGGAGCATCTGTGCTAGCGGGCTGAGGAATCTGTAATGGAACCAGGAAGTGATGCTCACGATAAGGGTTGGGGCTCCCCTGAAGAGAGCCCCAGCCACCCTCTGCAACAGCGAGGTTCCAAGCTCCTCTGATGATTCTAACAGGCCAACTCATACGAGGAAAATCAGCCTGTCAAGCTTTTCCAGGAGCATAAACAGCACACCATCTTCTCCTCCAGGCTCCCTCTGACCCTGCTGGCTACGATCCTCAGGTGGGCCATCCACACGCAATACCAGTCTGAATCACTTCAGCTGGGTGAAACAAGCTGACCGTTAGTTAATCCACTGCAATCCATCCCTGGTCAACTTGATACCCAGACACATTTCCTTAAGCCATAGTCTCCAGTGGCAGATTTGTGAAAGGTTAACACGTCTTGGTCTACTCAGGTTTACACTAATATAACAATTACATATATAATTCTCACTGAATGCTTTCCACTGAATGCAAACTACTCAAAGGGCGATCAAAATTCAAAGTGAAAACCACAATACTTTGACTAACCCAATTACGAGTAATCTGAAAGCTACATTAAGATCATATTAAAGGCCTTTCTCGCTCCCCAGCCATCTTGGTGGCTGCTCCTGGCTGACGGCCATCCGCACCTAAGGCAGGAAGACGGTGGCCATGAAGATGAAAACATCTCTAAAGTCCATCAACTCTAGGCTCCAACTTGTTATGAAAAGTGCAAAGTACGTGCTGGGGTCCAAGCAGATGCTGAAGATGATCAGACAGGGCGAAGGGAAACTGGCCACTCTTGCCAGCAACTGCTCAGCCTTGAGGAAACCTGAAACAGAGTACTATGCCGTGTTGGCCCAAGCTGGCGTCCACCATTACAGAGGCAATAATACAGAACAGTGAACAGTGTGCGGAAAATACTACAGAGCATGCGCACTGGTGATCACTGATCCAGGTGATTCTGGTATCATTGGAAGTGTGCCAGAACAGCCAGGTGAAAAATAAACCAAGCAGGATTGTTCATTAATAAAACCTGCCAGAGCTTGTTTAAAAAAAATCATATTAAAGACATAACAATCATAATCCTTGCTTCCCACTGACTTTCAGAACTAAGGAACAGCCCAAGCAACTTCATGCACTCCAAATGTACCCTTCCCTCCTAGAGGAAGGGCTCGGGTCACTTCGCATTGCCCTGCTTTTATCAACAACCTCCTTTTCCTGTTTCATCCTTGCAACCCAAGGCTCCACTGGAGCCTTCCTCTGCCCAAATTCTTCAAATTACTCTGCTGCCTCCTGCTCTTAATTTCCGCCATACAGCTGGCCAAAAGGCCTCCACAGCATCCACGCCACCGTCCCAACAACAGAAGGCACTGAAGTATTCCTTCCACCCAGACGTATCTCTAAAGTGCGGACCACCTTTCTGCCAAAGTACAGCATATACCACCTGGCATGCAGGAACCAGTGAAGTCCTTTTCAGTAGAAGCCTCCAAAGTTTCATCTTTTTATTTTTTTTATATTATGGCCAGCTCAGCCTACCCTGGGGGTGAGGCTGGTGCATCATGTGGTGCTGGGGATCAAACCACAGTCCCTGCGGTTGCCTAACCTTGCCTAGGTAGGCTTTAGACTGCTGAGCCATCGCGCTGGCCCGGAAACTTCATCTCATCTGGCAGCATTTCCATCAAAACTCTGGCTTTCCAGGCTATGACCAGTCTCCCATCTAGTTTATAGTGCACAGGGCTGCCTCTTCATCCAGTCTTGCAAAATCTTTCCAAGTTAATTCCTAAGCCACACGGCCAGGCAACATTACAGCAGTGATGCACTCTCCTGGTACCAATTATGTTGCAGTTAATTATCGGTCATTGCTGAGACAGTACACCCAATGCCTAAAGGTAAGGTTTATTTAGCTCACAGTTGGCAGAGGTTTCAGGCCATAATCAGCTGGCTCCAAGACAGGGTGGCACGTGGCAGAGGTGCAATAGTTCATGATACAGAAGACAGCAAAAGCAAGAACAAAGGGAGGAGCAAGCCTCTTTTTCTCACTCATACTGTAGTACTCACACCCCTAATCCCAGAGCACCAGACAACCATAAATTGTAGATTCAGCTGCCTTCCCCCAGTGATGTACAGAGGCTGGGGTGGGTCATTCGGACACAAACCATAACAGGAGTGATGCCCAAGTCAGAGGTTGTTGAAATTAAATGAGCACGTGCCTGTAACCCTAGCACTTGGGAGGCTGAGGCAGGAGGATTATTGAAAGTTTGACACGAGCTGGGCTACAAAGTGAACCCGAGGCCAGTCTGAGCTGCACGGTGAAACCTTTTTTCTTTTTTTTTGTGGGACCAGGGTTCAAACTCACGACCTTGCACTTGCCAGGCAGGCACTTGTACCACGGAGCTATCTCCGTGGCCAAAACCTTTTTTCAAAAAAAAGAAATTAAAAAATGAGAGATGAGAGGTATCAAACTGTAGGGCACACTTGCTCTAACTTACTCTTCTATTTCAAATCCCCCTCCCCAATTGGGAATTGAACTCCAGGCCCTTAAGTGCTTATTCTACTGTGCTATCTCCCCAGTGCCCCTCAAATCACCTTTAAGAGTCGAAAATTACCAAAATGTAAAGAGACCTCCAATTATTCCCAATTCTTAGAATACACTACCAAAAGATAACTAGGTAAAAAGTTTCCAAGGTCCATCAAACCCTCAGCACTGAATGCAAGCTTACAGATACACACCTGGCATCTTTTGTCTTTTTGAGAAGACTCTCGAACTAGCAGGGATCCTCCAACCTCCCACATGCTGGGATCATAGGAGTGCACCCCCACAGGCCATATACTTAGCAACTTACTGACGTTAACATTTAAATGAGTCCAATGCTCGTCTTTCTTGGGTCATAGCAAGTAGTTGAGGGAACTATCAAAAGAGGGGGAATACACCCTCTCTCCTTAACTGTTGGAAAAGTAACAGCAAGTAGCATAAAATTTAGACTAGATTGGGGCTGCAGGGATAGCTCAGTAGAATTAAGTGCTTGCCTAGCACACTCTAAGGCCTGAGTTCAATGCCTGGTTTTGAAAAAAAAAACAAAAACAAAATTATACTAGGTTTGTGACATCCTCTATCTTAAATGTTGCAAGTTCGGTTAACAGGCCTTAGAACTATCAAATATCCTACTGTATCTTAGGTCCTGGAGTTCAATGCCCAGCACTGAAAAAAGCAAAAAAAAAAAAAAAAAAAAAAAATCAAAATGTATCTAGCTTAAAAATGCCACAGGCTGGCGGGGGATATAGCTCAGTGGCTCAGGCACTGGCCTGGCAAATGTAAGATCCTGAGTTCGATTCCTGATGCCAAACCAAACCAGCAAACAAAAGCGCTGACGCTACAGGGTCGAGACAGAGACGCGAGCAGAGGCAGCAAGGGACACCGGAGGGCGCCGGCGCAGGCGGGCGGTTCAAGGGCGCCTCCGCAGCGCTCCTCCAGTGTTACATTTGTGAACTGTCCTCTACGTAGGCCTTAAACTGAAAACGAGGCACTGTGGGGGCCAGGCACTTCCCAAAGGGTGCTATATTCAACCTGTGTTCCCCGGTTCCCCCAAAGTCTCGAGAGACCGTCTGGGCCTCTGGTGTTCTTGTATTAGGGATACAAAAAGTCCAGACACGAGACGTGGGCGAGCCGCACCACTAAAACATCCAGTCTTCAGAAGTATCACTGACTCGGGGGACAACCCCTCCGGAGCCCCCTCCTGTCCTCTCGGACGGGAGCTTTCTTTCTCTCAATAAATATGTTCTGCTCATTAAAAAAAAAAAAAAAAAAAGTATCACTATTTCGAGCCCCACCTGATGCGCCTGGAAGAGGCGGCAGCTGCAGCACCGAAGGACCCGAGACTGCTGGGGCGGCGCCATGCCCGTCTCCTGACTGGCGGGCGCACTTCACACTCCTGCCCCGGCTCCGCTGTGCCTCACGCGATCCAGTCCCTAGACACGCTGGCGGCCTCGCAGGCTCGCGCAACGCGCTCTTCCCGCCCCAGCCCCACCGCTCCGTCCCGTAGTGCGCACGCGCAGGGCGCTCCAGGCACGAGCGACGCCTCGCTCACAGGCTGACTTTAGCCCCTCCCCAGCCCCGCCCCACTGCGCGCGCTCAGGCCTCTTTAGGCGCACGCGCCGTCCCAGCTTTAGCCCCGCCCCCCCTTGCGCTTGCTCGGGGACCTCTAGCCTTCGGTGGGTCGGGGCGGCCGCAGAGCTCAGCTTTGCTGTAAAGTCTACCGCCGAGTGCCCGCACCGGGCCCTGGGTTTGAGATTTGCGGACATCTGGGCACAGAGGGCAGTCTTTGACCAGAGCGTTAGGGGCGGGAGAGCCACTATGCCCAGGAACCTAGAGGCGGCTCAGCCTCTCGGCCTTCCAGGAGAGGGAGCCGCAGGAAACGAGCCCGCGGCGGCCCCGGCCAGCTGCTGCGAAGGTGCAGGAGCAAGGCCCGCTTTCCTGAGCCCCGCCGGCCGCCCTGTGTAGGGGCGCGAAGAGGTGACCTGCTTGCAGGACGCTGCGAGAGAACAGAAGCAGTAAACGTGACGGAGAACCGACGGGCGGGCTTGCACTGTCCGCGTCACCTAGAGAGCGGGCATGCTGGTGACCACGGAAGCCTAGCCCGCCAGAGGAAAGAAACGCCCTGCAGGGCGCGGTTGCACGCCTGGGGCTGCGGCGGCAGGAGGGAGAGGGCGCCGAGCCTGGCCGGAAGAACAGACGGGAGCGTTAGGTAGGGCCACTGCAGAGCCAGAAATAGAGATGCTGGGGCCGGGAGGATGGCTCCGCGGCCTAAGTGCCACCTTGGGCAAGCTCAGGGGCCCGGTCCCCCTTCCCCCAGCACACACCAGCAATCCCAGCACAGGGGAGGCTGAAAACAGGAGGATCACTGCGAGTCCGAGCTGGGTAGTGAGACCCAGTGCCAAACACGTACCAAAAAAGACACTTTTGGCCCATTTATGGACTTCTTTGTAAAAATCTTAGCAAGGAATTGTGGCAACTCAGTTTAGCAAGGACTGTCTCCCCCACTCCGTTTCTGACAAAGACCCTCACTGCCCTCCCCCACCACGGCCAGGCTCCTCGCCTCACCTTGGCCTGTAATCAGTGAGAACTCCCATCCTTGTTTCCACTTGGTAATTTTCTATCCTAGGGAGTCTTTTTCTTCAGTATTTGAGATGGAGCACCACCCTGGTCTGTAATTTGAGCTGGTCCTGCCAAGTTGCCCAGGCTGACCTCGGTGGCCACCTATCTTCCTGGGGGGCCCTGGGGAGTAGCCATGAGGCCTAACCATTGGGCAAGGACCACAGCAAGGCCCTGCAGCATGGTTTTTATTTCTTCCAGGGATTTATTAAGGCATTGAGCATTGCGGTATTTAGTCAACTGAAATGAATAGGAGACAACAGATCAGGACCTGAGGGATGTGCCCTCCGAATCTGTCATAGTTAGGAGGGGCCAAAGCATGTGTAACCTAACGGCAGTGTATGCACATCTGGGCAGACGTCATCTGCCTGTTTCTCAGTGAGGCAGCTCACACCTAAGGGCTCCTGTGAACAGCCGAAGTTCCACACTTTGGAGCTGACAAGCACGAGCCCTGCCTGGTGCCAGGTGGCAGCAGCGGGAACCTGGGTTACACAGCTGTCTGGAGAGCCTCCACAGCCTCGGCACGTGGGGCACTGCCGTGGCGTGAGGCGAGCAGGGGCAGACAGGAGCCTCTGAGTGGGCAGTGCCAGAGCTCAGGTAAGTCCCCAGTGTGGAGGGCAAGGTGGCACAGCTGCCTCTTTATGGGCTGAGATGCAGGCGCAGGGAATCCTGAGGTGGCTGGGTCTGTGCCACACTTTCTGTTGGCAACTCTGCCTGAAGAAGATGGAAGAGAGTGTCTTTGAGGAGAGGAGAGGGCAGAGGGACAGCCACGGCCTCAGCTGGAGCCCAGCACCTCTGGCTGCTCGTGGTCACTGGCACTGCTGAACTGCCTCTCCACCTTCTTTTGCTCCCTGATCTTGGCACCGACATCCACCCTCTTCTCAAAGAAGTTTACCAGTACAGACTCCGTCAGGACGGAGGCCAGGATCTGCTCAAAGGAGATGCACCAGTCCAAGTCCACAGTGCCCCCAGCGTGTGGCGAGGCGGTGGGGCTGCGGGCCTCCCCACCCACCAGCACTGTGTCATCTGTGAGGTCCTCGCCCTCACCCTGCAGGGAGCCTGTGCTGACTACCGAGTAGGAGGATACGGACACATCATCTTGGGTTTCATCATCGGACAGCAGCTGGCAGGGCGAGCCCTGGCCTTCGCCACTGCCGCCCTCCACCACCGCCTGGCTTCCCAGGGATGCTTTGCCCGCATGGCCGTCCCCACCAGCTTTGGCCTGTGTGTCCCCTGCATCAGGGGGCTGAAGCACCCGTGTTGTGTCCCGCTGGGGTTCAGGTGGTGGAGGCTCGTCCTCCTCTGTGGCACCGCTGTGGGCCCTGCTCCTGGGCTTCCTGGCCTCGCGGGCTGAAAACTTCTTTCCCACCTCACCGATGCGCAGGAGGAGGCTGACCACCGTGGCAATGGCGTGGTACAGCTCCTGCTCCAGGGGGTCCTCACTGAACATGTTGTAAAAGGTCTTGCACAGTTCGATGAATTGCTCCTTTGGGAGACAAACAGGACAGGATGGCAAAGGCTGGGTCAGTGTGCTCCCGGCTTGCTGTGTGCTCTGACTGATGCTGGGACGTTGCTCCCCAAACCTGAGCTTTCCCATTGCTATTTCACAGGTTAGAACGATGTGGCTCCGAACAGGAAACTGACCAATCAGTCCCACACAGCTCTTAGAAAGGGTCTCACTGTGTAGCCCCGGTGGGCCTCATACTTGCCATAGTTGTCCTGCCTCAGCCTCCTGAATGTGGACACAGGCATGCCCTCTAAGAGACTTTCTTGAGCTGGGATGTGGCTCAGTGATAGTTCTGCCTTGCATGCACAGGGCCCTGGGTTTGGTCCCCAACAATTTGGGAGGCCGAGGCAAGAGGACTCCAAGTTAAGGGTTGGATGATAGAGTGAGACCCTACTTCAACATAAAATGAGCACCGTGGGTGCAGCTCAGTGTAAAGCACTTGCTGGCCAGGCACAAGGTCCAGGTCCTGTCCCTGGATGGGAGCTGGGGAGGGCGACCTATTTCTTATGTTTTTTGAGTCTCACTATGCATTTCAGGTTGACACTGAACCCCTAGTGCTCCTCCTGCCTCAGCTGCCCTGGTGGGGAGACTTGTTTCTGTGGGCACTGTATTTCTGTGGAAGTTGGGAATGGAGTCCTGGGGACCGTGCTCGCTAGGTCAGTGCTCTACCACTGAGCTACGCACAGCCCCAGTGGGGACCTTAAGCTTCGCCTTTTGCTTTGCAGTCTGTCTGTCCTTGGGTGAAGCTGTGTAGAGATGACAAGTGGCACATGGGCATGGGTCCGTGGAGGACCGGGGGCGGTCCTGACCTGATGGCGAGAGCCTCCTGTCACAGGGGAAGTGTACACTGACTCAGCTGCCAGAGGCGTCCACACGGACAGGCCAACCTTGCCTTCTGGAACCATCACTGAGTGCACACAAGGGAGAGAATTCCCACCCCAGGAGACTGCTGGAATGCTGGGCACCAGGCACCAGGCCCCAGCCTTGGCCAGAATTCTCCAGAAATGGGCAGGTAGGAACTGCACCTACCTGGTTCATCTTGGGCAGGTCCTTAATGGTCTCCTCCTGTGCCTCCTTCTCTTTGGCCCACAGACGAAGGTAGTGTCGGTAGTCTGGAGGGGTGGGCCCCTTCTCTGTGAGGTGGGAGAAGACAGAGTAACTGCTATCTGTTTGCTGGGAGCAGTGGCAGGGAGACAGGTTGGTGTCACGTGGTATACTAGGTCCCATTACAGAACGCACCAGCACATGGCAGGTTCATGAGAGGACAACTCTGGCCCGGGTGGGTGGGTTAAGGTCCTGAACCTGCCACTTCCCTGAAGTGGTGGCTGGAGAGGGCTGGCAGCATGCAGGGAGCGCCAGTTGGGCACCTGGAGATGGGTGTGGGTGGGGCTGGGCAGCCTGTGTTTTGGAGAGCGGCCCTTCTGGGACGTGTTTGTGATCCCAAGCCTGGGGCCTCTCCCGCAGGACCTGGGGTGGACGGGGCACTCGGGACTCCACGTCCCTAGCGCTAGGACTTGTGGAGGGGTTAGTCTGCACCTTTTTTTCCCTGAACGTCTTCATTTTCATTTCCTTCCTGCAGTAGTGCTTCTGGAAAACCAAAACAAGGAAACAAACATGGAGGGAATTCCGGCCCTAGACCACTTGAGTCTGCTCAGTGGTTCTGCTCCGCCAGCACAGCAGGAGAGGCCTGCTTGTTTCTCCACATGGCCACTTGCGGCCCTGGGTCTCATACAGGGCTAGAGGATACTCACTTCATCTGTTTTTCAGAGGAATACAAAGCTCAGCACTTAAAAAAAAACAAAACCAAACCAAGTGATATGCGCCAGGAGCAGCAAGTGGAACTATTCTGTTCTACAGTATCTGCTGAAAATGGGCACACTAAGAGGAGGGAGGGGCCCAGTGTATTTCACCTGTGACTGCCGCGCCTGTGCAGCAGGAGTGTGTGCTCAGGGTGTGCGGTGCTGCACCTGCCGGGGCTCCTGCACTGCTTCCTGCTACTGAGAGTGAGCAGTGGACAGCTTGAGCAGGGTGGCTGCGGAGGGCCTGGCCTGTGTAGCAGGGTCCCTGCTTGCTGGCCCCTGGGCAGGGAGGGGACCCTCCTGGGCTCAGGTATCTCTCTGAGGAATGGAGACCCTACTGCCCAGGAAAGCCTGAGGGCACTTATGCCCTGCCCAGCAGGGGTACACAGGACAAGTTTAGAGCACTTCCTATTTGCCCAGGCTATGGCAGAATGAGGGTGCATGAGGCTCTTTAGTTTGCGCAACCAGAAACCCATGACCATGTTCCAATCCAAGCCAGGGTTCCAACACATATTCTTTGTTTTTTTTTGTCTTTTTGAGACGGTCTCACTATGCAGTTCAGGCTGGCCTTGAGCTCACTTTTGTAGCCCAGGCTGGTCTCGAACTCGCACCAATCCTCCTGCCTCAGCCTCCCGAGTGCTGGGATTACAGGCGTGAGCCACCACGCCCAGCTGCAACAGATATTCTGCCTCCTGCCATCTCTTGCATATTTGTGTGTATGATTCTGGGGACTGAGCCCAACCTTTATGCAGCTCTTTCTTGAGACAGGTTCTCACTAAATTGCCCAGGCTAGACTGGAACTAGGGTTCTCAGCCCTTTTTTTATACTGGGAATTGAACTCATGACCTCAAACTTGCCAGACAGGTGCAGTGCTGCTGAGTTGTATCTCTCAGCCTTTTTTTTTAAAAAAAATGTGGTCTGGGTGGGCTGGAGAGACAGCTCAGTGGAATAAGTGCTTGCCTGGCAAGCTCAGGGCCCTGAGTTCAATCCCCAGTACCACAAAAAAAAAAAAAAAAA
>PVJA010048941.1:0-13970 GCA_004027025.1 Myocastor coypus
GAGTGGCTTTTAGTATACTGTTCTTGTGCAGAATTTCTGTGGATCTTGATTATTATATATCTGGGTGTGGTTTTGATTGAGTTCATGTTATTTGGAGTTTTATATGCTTTGGTCACTGAATGTCAGATTGTTTCCCCATATTTAGGAAGTTTTCTGCTATTGCTTCTGTCCATATCCTTTTTATATAATTTGTATTGGCTTCTTCTTTCTCATTGATGCCTATTAATCTCATGTTGTTCATCTTTGCATCATCTTGCAGATGTTGAATTATTTTTTTCCTGTAACCTAGTTGCTTTTAAGAGATTTTTTTCTTACTACTAGTTGCAATGGTGTCTTCAAGGTATGAAAGTCTATTTTCACTTTCATTGAAATGTTTTTCCAACTTGTGGTTGAGGTTTTAATCTCCTGTATAGCACTTTGAATCTGCTTCATGCGTTCTTTTTCTTTCCTATATTGCCCATTCATGGATTCCATCACTTTTCTATTCACCTTTACTTTTTTATCAGTGTCCTCTTTAGAAGTACTTAGTACTTCCTTCATTCTAGCTATCATTTGTTTTTTTTTTACTTCAAAAATTATTTCTGATTTGATTTCCTCTATACCTTTATCCAGTTATTTCTTTATTTCAGACACTTTTTCACAGATTTCAGGGTTGTGATTTCCAATTTCTTCTATGCTGTTGTCTCCTATATTTGTTCTAGATGGGCTTGGGGCCTGAGAATGCATTTTGTTCTCTTTCTTTCTCCTTCTCTTTGTCAGTTTGTATAGCACTGTCCTCTGGCCTTTGATGTAGAGCTTTGGTAGAGTTCTTACCTTAGCACCAGGTCCAGATCTACCAAGTTCAAACTTATCCAAGTGAGCGTGGCTTGGGTCTGGCTGCTGTTCTCTACTTCTTCCTTCTGCATCCCTTGGAGGTGAACCTGTTGTGCTACTTTGGCAAGATCTTCTGCTCCTGGATCAGCTAGATGGGTTTTGCCTCTAGCCTCACTGCAAGGAGTTCTGCTACAGGGTTCCACACTGGGCCTGTCTGATGGATGAAGTTTCACTCACATGCTGGGCCTGGGTGCTGGGTGGGATGAGTTTCGTAGGCCTCAGGTAGTCTTCCTCACCCTTCATTCGTTATTAATTTCTTAGATTGAGGTACTGTATTAGAAACTCATGAATAATGTCCCTGCCCTCAAGAAGCTTATAGATTATGGCTGTAATCAGACCATTCTAGCATGCAGTTGGATGACACTGTAGAGATAAGAAGAGGCATGGAAGTAATACAGACAAAAAGCAAATACCTTGGTACTGCTGAGGATGCTATGGAGGTCTTTTTGGAGGAAGTTATTTCTGGGTTAGTATTGGTAAGAGGAAACATTTTTGGCAACTCAGTCATTTATTTATTTGTTCTTTTGTTTTACTACAGTGTTGGGGATTGAATCCAAGGCCTCAGGCATGCTAGGCAAGTGCTCTGCCACTAAGCTACACTCCTTGCCCTGTATTTGGTACAGGGTCTCGTTGTACCAAATAGCGATCATAGTGATCATAGTGATCCTCCTGTTTTCAGTCCCCTCTGTGTTGGCATTGCAGGCGTGGTCCACCTCACCTGGTCTCCATGGCTTGGTCTGCTCAGCTATCTCCCTGGCTCTTTTGACTTATTTTATATGTCCATTAATCTGTTATGGATGCATGGGTTCATGCTTTTTAGCTAATGTGAATAATGCTGTTGTGAACATTGATATATAGGTGTCTATTGCTGCCCCTCCTCTCAATTTTTGGGGGTATATATTTAGGAGTAGTTACTGGATCCCATGGCATACCAGTCTGCTTTGTGTTACTAGAAGAAAATACTAGAAAAAAATTGTATATGGGTTATGATGGGAATATGATGAATGTTTAAATTTAAAAATTATTACTTATCTCTCTTAAAATATTTCTTCCTTTGAAATGCATGTATCCCATAATTCTACAGGAAGTAGAAGCTGTTCTTTCATGTTATTTGTTGGGTTGTTGTGGCCGTCTTGATAACTTGAATCAGTTAAAAATGTTAGCCTTTCATGTTTTGTTTGAGTTTGAGGAAGAGCAAGGAGTCCTTTGGTGGCAGAGTTGGTGAATAAGGTGGTTGAGCATGTGTCATGTTTCTGCGAGCTTTCTTTTCCACTGGATCATATTCAACGGCAGCATTCATTGTAGATTTGATCACACCTTGTAAAGACACTTATGAAAGGACTTTAGATCTGCTGCAGAGTGTCAACAATGAGGTGCACCGTGAAGGGGAGTGTCCTGGGGGAGATCCATGACAATGTACCCACTCAGCGCTCCCAGAGGCAGGGCCATACATCATGGGGTACAGGGGATGGAACCCCAGTCCTTGTGCTTGTCTAAGCAGATGCTTAGTCTGCTGATCAATCTCACCGGCCCTTCCCCTGTATTATTGCTTTGAAAAATTTGTTTTCTCTTTAAAATTACATTAAAATAACAAAACCCCTACAAATAAACTAAAGTTAAAACCTTAAAAATAGATATTCAGCATTTTTTAATGGCAAAAATGTTTTTTTTTAAATGCATTTAGGGGGGGGCCCGGCGGGATGGCTCAGTGGTCTAAAGCGCCTGCTTGGGAAAGCTTGGACGGCTTCAGGGACCGCGGTTCGATCCCCGGCACCACATGCTGCGCCAGCCTTGCCCTCAGGGTGGGCTGAGCCAGCCATAAAAAAATGAGTGAGTAAACAAATAAAGGTTCTGAAACAAGAAAATAAATAAATAAATAAAATAAAAAATTCTTTAAAAAAAATAAAATGCATTTAGGACAAGGGATATAGGTTTCCATTATGTAGGTTGGACTTGTGATTCTCTTATTTTCAGCCTCCCAAAGTGCTGTTGGGATTACAGGTGCACACCACCATGCCGAGGCTTGCAAAAATGTTGAAAACTGCTTTATTCTAGTTTCTTGAAATATACAGAGCATCATGGGTATCTATGATCATTTTACCGTGCAGTAGAACAGTCAAATTCTTCTGTTTTTCTAGCTCATGCTTAGTGTCTGCTGAAGGGTTCTAGTTTCTCCACATCCTCACCTCTACTGTTTATTTTTATTCTTTTCAGGTCTTGGATCTTGAACCCAGAGAGCAGTGATCTTTGCTGCCAGCTTTTTCTATATTTCATCTCTTGAAGAAGTCTTAGGAAGTTTCTCAGGCTGGCTGTAGACTCACGCCACTGTGCCCTGTGTGGCCGGCACTACAGGTGTACAGCACTACACTGGATGCCCTGTGAAAAAAAAATTAGCAGCTATCTTAACAGGTGTGAGGTGATGTCTTGTTTTGATCTGCATTGTTCTGCTGATTTTGCTATATTAAGCATCCTCTCACATGCTGGCCATTTATGTTTTCTCCAGAGAGAAATTTAGCCACATCTTGTCCTCTTTTAATCAGGTTATTTGCTTTTCTGTTACTGAGTTGTAACAGTTTCCTATCTATTTTGGGGAGTTAACCCTGTATTAGACACCTGATTTGCATATCTTTTTTGCCCACTGCAAGTTGTCTTTTCAGTCTAATAATTGTATCGTTGGCCATGGAAACCATCAGTAGTCTCACGTGTTTATCCTTTGCTTTTGTGTATTTTGTGATTTTAGTGTCTTTGCATGGCCTCATCGCCAAGGTCAGCATCATGAAGATTTCCCCATATGCTTTCTTCTAGCAATTTTACACTCTCAGGTGATGTGTTTAGGTCTTAAATCCACTTTGAGTTGGCTTTTGTGTGTGGTGTAAGAGTTTCGTTTCATTATTTTATACATGAAAATAAGCTTTTCACAAAAGCACTTATTGAACAAACTGTCTTTCCTCATTGTGTATTCTTTGTACTTTTGTGGAATATCACTAAAAATATCATAAGTTTATAATTACTGAAGCATGCATATCAATTAAAAATATGCAAGAAGTTTCACATTGGGCTTTATAAATTATTTGCTTACTATTTATTTTTATGCTTTTTTAACTTCAATTTTATCTTTTCATTTGGGCAATCATGTAGTACTAGCAGATGGTGAGTTAATTGTGTATAAGTTTGTGTCAGAATCCCTACAGGGCTTGTTCAAACAGATAGCTGAGATTTAACCCCAGAAATTTATGATTTAGAAAGTCTTTTACTGTTGTGGGCCTACACGCTGGAAACTACCCATTTTATACACTTGGGAATTCTTGAGGTGACAATGTAACCTTCCATCTGTTTTCAAATGTAAAGCAAAATTTTATGAATGCTACACTTAATAATTGCTGCAGTGGACCTGGCATTGTAATTTATAGACCAATATCTATCATTTATATTTTTCAATTTTATTTTATATTTTGTAACCACCAATTTTCTAGCTAATATTTTCATAGCACGCCCCCCCCCCCATTTGCCCAGACCATGTAATTTAACTTCGAGTCCAAACATTGAGGGTAGAAATGGCCTTGACTAAAACTTACAGATTCGCCTCATTAAGGAAAAAAAGTGCTATTAATCACATCCAATCAATAAACTCTGAGTTGTTTGCATTGCTTTTCTTGAAAAGGCAAAACGTCAGTGACCACCTGTGTTTAGCATGGGCTTGTACTTCCTGAAGCATATTAGAATTAACTACAGCTTATCTATTTCTCAACCTGGACTTTGCTACCAGTGGTCCTGGTTTTATGTCCCTGAAAGTTGCCTAGTTACAAACATGTTTTTTTTGTCTTTTTGAGACAGGGTCTCCTTGTGCAGTTCAGGCTAGCCTTGAGCTCACTTTTGTACCCCAGGCTGGTCTCGAACTCACACTGATCCTCCTGCCTCAGCCTCCCAAGTGTTGGGATTACAGGCGTGAGCCACCATGCTCGGCCAAACATGTTTTTAAAGATTCTCAGGTGACTCCAGTGTGGAGCTAGGGCTGGGTTTGCTATTCTCTGGGATGGTTCAGGACTTGTCCAGGATTTTTTATATCTACTAATCCAAAGTCACAGAAATAACTCAAAAAATAGTGTTGAAAAGATTCTGCCTCAAGCCAAGGCATACAGTATTGTCAGAGTGTTTGTAGTGGCAAAAAAGTGTCCCAATAGTTTCTTCTCTAACTCACACACACACACACACACACACACACACACACACACACACTCTCTTCCCAAGCAAAGATGCTTGTCTTTTAATTGCTAAGGAAGAGAAAAATAGGACATTAAAAGACAAGCTTTATTGAAGGGATCAGGATGGGAGCTCATTCCTTATCCTTAATAGAGTCTCTTGTTTCCATTATTTAAATTCTGGCATTGAGGAAATGCT
This sequence comes from Myocastor coypus, assembly GCA_004027025.1. Taxonomy (NCBI): domain Eukaryota; kingdom Metazoa; phylum Chordata; class Mammalia; order Rodentia; family Myocastoridae; genus Myocastor; species Myocastor coypus. Next base: position 5,272 of record PVJA010048941.1, read on the forward strand.
CAGTGTTGAAACATTAGGACAGATTAATAAGTGAAAAGAAAAACATGTCAGTGTCTATTTTCTATTAAAAGAAGAGCAAGAACCAAGTCTAATCATTTTAATCATCAGCAGTGTTCCAGTGCAAATGTTTCATTTTGAGTTTGAAAAATGACTTAGCAGCAACAGCTGCAGAAGTTTTGTCACTGGTATCTGTTCTGGGAGGCAGATGTGACTCTATGATCCAAGCTAAAAAAAAAAAAAAAAAGGGTGATGGTTAAGCTGTGTGGGAGTTGCTGTGGCTGGGTGCTGGGGCCCGCCTGTGTGCAGCACTGCTCTGGCCCCCTGAATGTATTTGTTGCAGAGACAGTGAGATTGTCTTACTCGTGCACACAGACTGACCTCACTTTACCTGTCACAGTGCTTGGCATTCTATGTCTCACTGAGGTAAAGCTTGTCATCTTGCCTGGGAGGTAGAGGAAGGTGTACGTGTGAGACTTTCATTGCCCAAATGCTTACCAGAGTGTCGGTTAGGTTAAAGTTCATGACCTAAGCAGATTCCTTGTTTGAAAGCTACCTGATGAGTGGGACACAGGACAGCTCAGTGTGGATGGGCAGAAGGAAAGTTCAGGCCTAGGGACATCTGCCTGGGGATGAAAGGCTCCTACCTGTTGGAGTTGGGAGAGGTAGAAAAGGATGAGCAAAAAGATCTGGTAATCATTCTGGACTATTCTCATCAACTTTTCCAAAGAATTAACTCTACTGGAAAATGCTAGATCAGGCAGAACCTGTAAGATGTCCTGTTCTACTTACTCCAGTTGACAAATGAGAAAACAGCCCAGAGAGGGGCTGTGGCTTGGCAAAGGCCACAGAGCTGTTCAGTTTAGCAGCATGGAGAGAAGTTTGGACTCGGAACTGGCTCCAGAGTCTGGCTGTGGTCCTATGGTTCTTTCACTCTCTTCATCTTTGAGATGGTAAATTTGTTTTAAAAAGGCAAAGTATGATTTACAGAAAAGATGATGAACTATAGCAAAGATTTTATTTAACTCACTAATGAATGGTTTAGTAAGAAAGTAGATCTGGTTCTGAAAGAATTTGAGGAGCAGATACACACACACACACACACACACACACATTCAAACTAATGTGAAAATAAATTTGCTAACAGATAAAAACTGGTTCATGTTCCAGAGGCTAATGAAATTGTAACCCTGGGGACAGAAATTCAGAAGTTAAAACTTTTCTCACATTGTTCTGTTTAAGTAGTCAATAGCAAAATCGAAGTCTCAGATAATAAATAATATCAGATAAGTACATTAAACAATGACATTGAAGGGACACATAATGGTATTTTATTTGAAATTTTAAGATAAATTTTTGAAGAGTTGATATAATCTGTAATGAAAACAAAGCTGTCTGAAATGTTCCTCAGTGATTTTATGTAGTAGTGATGCAGGAAGAAAAACTGATCTTTTGACCTGAAAAACACTTGGATGAGCTCGTGTTCTCTAAAACCAAAGAATGAATTTTAGGAATGAGACGGAGATTCAGAATAGAGAATCTATTGGGAAAGAAAGCTTCTGTCCAAGAGGGGAACAGAAGTGGGGCCCGAGTGTCTTTCTTTAGGGGTCTTATAGGGCAAAACCATGTGATAAGGCAGACCTAAGGTGAAACTAGGGGAACTTGCTTAGGGGGTCAGGAGGTGGGACAAAGTCATGGTCGACCAATGAGATTACAAGCATCATTGTTCAGGTAAAATTGATTAAATCAGGAGCAAATTAGGAAGCAAGTCACACAGCAAGTGGGCATGAATAAGGAATGAGGGCTCTTTCCGTTGTGGTTGAGTTTCTGGCTTGTTTAGGCTCTTTTAGAGTGATTGATATAGAATATCAATCCCTGATACTTAACTTTAAGTGAGTGGGCCGCTGCATTTCTTTACTCTTTTGTTTTAAGGTCCGGCCCACAGGTGGGGTGCCTGTCTCTTGTAAAGCTGTACAGTCAAGTTGCTTTCCATATTGCCCTTGAGGGCCTGGCCCTATCTGACTGCCTATAATATTTTTATCTAATTTGGCTGCCTGCAACAGTAGGACCATTTGATACAAGGACTTCCCAGGCCTTTGGCTCCTCAAGAGTCTGTCTTTGTACACGATGCAAGAGAAAGGGGCCTCCTTGGAAACAAAGTCTCTTTCTACCAACTCTTCACATATCAACTAAGCAAACTGGTCAGGGTTTGAAATTTCAGGCCCATGGTGGGATAGGTCTTCACTAGGAACTGATGGAAACACCCTTGCGAGCTTAGCCACCAATGGTAGAAATCAGTCAACAAATTAAACCTTTTGGAGCTGAAAGTGGTGGGGCTGGGAGATGCTGACCAGCCCTTTTTGTGAGGGAAAGGGCAGTGACCAAAGTGGGTTCCCTGCTTCCTGCGGGCACCTCAGTGCCACACACACAGCTGGATGCTTTTCAGAACTCTGGCTTGGCCATGAGCACTGGTCAGGGTCGAATCTGCTCCCCCTGGAGGTTGTCTGGGGAATGGCTCCTTCTGCAAAGCCTGTTTGCATTTCAGAGCTGTCGTCACTTGTTTTTTTTTTTTAAAGAAATTTTTATTTTATTTATTTATTTATTTATTTATTTTTTTCTTGTTTCAGAACCTTTGTTGTTTGTTTATTCACTCATTTTTATGGCCGGCTCAGCCCGCCCCAAGGGCGGGGCTGGCGCAGCATGTGGTGCCGGGGATTGAACTGCGGTCTCTGAAGCCGCCCAAGCTTTCCCAAGCAGGCGCTTTAGACCACTGAGCCATCCCACCTGGCCCCATGTCGTTACTTGTTTAAGCAGTCGGCTCTCCCTTGTTCTGGGCTGGTGCTGACCCCACGGAACACTGCTTGGAAACGGGACCTTGGAGTTTGTTTGTTTTTCCACACAGCTCGTGTCTGCCCCTGAGCTGAACTGGCTGCGCTCTGCCTCACATACCTGTGGAGTTTGGAGAGAGCCATCCATTAGGCTTGGCTTTCTCCAAGGCTGTCTTCATCCACATCCTGCAGTGTCGCGGGAGCGGGACGCTGTGCCTTTAGTCCTCACCCCCGGACTTCTACTTCTTACCCCCTCCAGACTCACAGCCGGATGATTCATGAGAAAGAAGAGATGGCTGACAGACTTTAATTTCTTAACTATTCCAGAGACTTAATTTTTAGCAAATAGATTTTTTTTAAAAAATAAGAAATGCCTTTATTTGGCATTGGAAGCTTCATTCATTTATTCATTACTGAATGCTTAGAATCTACAGAAATGTATTAAAAAGAAATTAGGATCACGTACGTCACTATTCAGAAGTAACAAACGGTAACATTTTGCTGTATTTGCTTTCAGACATACTTCTAAAAAGTGGAGATTATGGTGTCTTATTAGCTTTTTAACTGCGACTGAAGCCTGATAGAATATCAGTCAGGGGATTGGGACACGTGCTTGCTTTTGTTGCTGTAGAAAGTAGAAACTAATGGGAAGGAAAGTGAGGAATGGCAGCTTGTGGACACCAGCGAACTAACATCCCAGAAGCATTTCTGCCCATGGAGACAGGTCCCCTGGCTGCATGTTGGGCTGGCAGAGATGGTGTTTTGGAAGCAGGGCATTTGGAGCTTCTGTATGTGCAGGAAGAAGGCGACTGGCAGGCAGGGCCTCTCTAGTTTGAATACGAACAACAGACTTCCCCAACTTCGCATGCAGGCACTTTGGCCCACCTGTGTTACCCAAGCTATTTTACCCTCCCTTGGAAGGTTCTGCCGGAAGAATGTGTCCGGAGCCTTAGCACTTCTTGCTGTCTTTGTTACTATCCCCTTGATCGCTCCCCATCATGTGCACTTGGCTGAGTTTAATGAATATTTGTAGACTAGAAGACCAAGGAGGGGAGTAACAGACAGACTGTACTCACTTAGAGCTTGCTATAGAGAAGGAGTTAGCCAGCTTAATTTGTGTTTTGGCAGACTCAAAGGTAGGCGTAGGATTAGGGAAGCTGCTGAGTGAAAGAAAGGCAAGCTGCAGGTTGACTTTGGAGGGAAAACCAATCAGGGACAGACTAAGAGTGGGGCATCCAATGTGATTGAATAAAGATACACAGCTAGCTTTTCCTGGCTTTACATTGGCAGCAGGAACAAGATATCGTGCATGTGTCTGTTTATTAATCAAGTCTTGCTCTTTTGGAGCTGATTGTTACGGGAGTTATTACTTGACTTCTGGGATGGTTTGTGCCTCTAGCAGACAGTGGTTCTAGTGGTCTGAGTTTCAGCAGAACTGGCTTTCTGGACCGGATCCTGAAGATAAGGAGCTGTTTTTCTGGATGGCCACAGATTGTGGTTTAGAACTCTGCTTTATGTATGAGCTAGCCATTAGATATTTTGTGTCTTGTGCTGCACTGAGAACTTAACGGTGTCAAGTTGATGAGCACTGATGCCGACTTGATTGTCAGGCAGCTTCTATTGAAGCTTCCCTCACATCACCTGGGGAGACTGAGGACCAGATAGGTTACACAGTTCCCCCATAGTCACAGAGTTAGCAAGGAGAAGAGCCTGGCTCTAAACCTGGGCAATTTCAATCCAGAAATCAGACTGCCTCCCCCGGGCTGCAGAGAGACTGGCTCCCCCAGTGCTTGGGAATGTGCTAGCAGACAGGAACTGAACATGGAGCCTCTCCAGCAGCCAAATTTACATTTTGTTCTGCTCCTTCATGCCCTGAGGAGGTCAATTGATTTTATAAGAGCTAAGATATCGTTTATCATTTCAGCAAAAATTCTATTCATTTGTCTTCCTTTTTAAATGCCCAAATGGGCTGTAGATTGCACAGAAGTGAGTCTGAGAGCAGAGAACGGAATGTGCCGCAAAATTGTTGGATATGTGCTTAGGATCCAGACTGCCTACACTTGAGCTTTAGCCTCTCTACCTGGTAGCTAAACACTTTGGGCCGATCTATCAATTGATCCTAAATTTCAGTTTACAAATCTGGGTGTCTGTGTGTCTGTCTGTCCATCCATCCATCCATCCATCCATCCATCTACTTACCTACCTACCTATCTACCTATTTAATTCCTTATCAAATACTACTTACTTTATGAATATGCAGATTGGCATAATAGATAAAAAGCAATTGTAGAATTCCAGGGCAGATGGTAAGTGCTCAGCACAAATTAAAATGCAAATATTTTAGAACATGCCAGGGCTGGGGAAGATAGCTCAGCAGTCTAAGCACCTGGCTGGCAAGCACAAAGACCTGGGTCTGATCCCAAGTACCACATACCATGATGACCCCAGAACCCTGGGCATGTAGTGCTGGCCTGAAACTGGTTGTGCATGCCTGTAACCCCAGTGCTGGGGAGAATGAGACAGGAGGATCACTATGGGTCCAAGCTGTGTAGTGAGGAAGAAGGAGAAGGAGAAGGAGAAGGAGAAGAAGAAGAAGCAGAAGCAGCAGCAGCCTTCCTGTGGTTTTAACTATTCATTTTTTGGGATCCTCCAATGATTGTACCAGAAAGGAATTGAATACAATTTTGCTTTTACTGATTGAATTGAACAATTTTTTTTTAATGTCTGGCTCAGCCTGCCCTGGGGGTGAGGCTGGCATCGCATGTGGTGCTGGGGATTGAACCGCAGTTCCTGGAGTTAGCTAAGCCTCCCTAAGCAGGCGCTTTAGACCACCGAACCAACTTGCTGTTCACTGAACAATTGTTCTTTGTTATCCACACACACACAACACATTACTGATTTTAAATCCTATTTATTTTTCTTCTTTGGGTCGTGGTACTCAATAAGTAGAAGCCTGATAAATAGGTCTCAGCTGGAGGAATTGTACAGGGCCACCTAGTCTTCTGTTTGTTGAAATAATAGCATACCAAGGGCCTTATTGTACTTGGGTACAAGCACCGAGGAATAGTTTAAATTGTCAAATTAAAAGAAGAGATCCACATCCGCAGCACTGCTCATTTTCTGTCTCAATAGTATCATTCAATCATCAGGGAGGGTAGACAATTCAGCACAGAACAGTGGTGATGCAGGGACTGTAAGTCCTGAGTGGCCAGAAAGGGTGGATTTGGGGTCCAGCATCATGGCCATAGGAAGAGTGTCAGAGAATGTGGGTGCAGACATGGGAAGGTGGTGTGAGCGTGGGGGCTTGAGAAATCTCTTATGAGATGCTTACTTTCTTAGCAATATAAAGAACCAAAGTCAGTGGCTGGACATAGAATTGGGGGGTTGAAATTTGAAAAGAGGAAATGGCATACAAAAGGCGTGAGGAGGGTGAGGGTATGAGCGGGCTGACGTGAAGGAGCTCCGCTCACATGACCTTGCGGTCACCCACTTGGTACGGCTGTGCTTTCTTCAGCCCCTGAATCCCAGAGCCTTTCTCAGCCTGAAAGTGAGAAAGGCGCGGTTCAGACAAGGGCGTTTGATGAAGAGAGATGTGCGCAAGAGGAAGCCAGGCTAATGGTGGCCCAGGGACTCTGAGCCGTGGTAGGGCGGCCAGAGATGACGTGACCTGGGGCAAAGAGGCTGGAAGGTTTCTGGAGGTGGGAACCACGATCACAGGTCACTGTGGGACCAAAGGAACAAGGAGTCAGAATTCTGGGGGAGCTTTTGGGAAGGGTGGGGGCATTGCTTGGCTAGCGGGGTGCATGAAACTGAGCTTTCCCAGGGTCTTTAGCGATTGGAGATGGTGGGGTCTTAGGGCTGGTGAGGCCACCAGAGTGAGCGGCTGAGGAGAGATGGAGCCCTTTCTGTCAGAACTGAGCACATCAAGGAACTAAATGAGGATACTGGAAAGATCAAGAGTGTAGACCTGGAAATCATCAACAGTCAAGAGAAAAGTGGTATTAAAAAGAGTAGCAATGAGCCTGGGGCTAAATGATCAAGGAAGGATTTACAGAGAAAGAAGGGAAGGGAAAAATTTTTGGAAAAAAGGAGGAAGGATTTTATTTCCTCTGCAGAATTAGTGGGAAGAAGAGAGCATGACCCTCAGTTGAGGAGCCTTCAGGAGAAGCCACATCCTTGGGGTAGAAGTGGGGTCTGGTTTCAAGGGTCTTCTGGAACATTCAGGGAACAGGCTATGCAGGAAATGGTGGACAGTAACCAGGAGAGGAGATGTGAATACACGTGCTACTCAGAGAAGGGACAGCGGGGGGAAATCTGTCCCACAAGGAAGGGAGGTGACTGTTGAGCTGTGGAACATGGCTGGACAGTGTCCAGGCAGACAGAAGGAGAGCAGGAAGGTGGACAAAGGCAGGGCAGCAAAGTGGAGCTGGGGAACTGGACGTGGATGAGGGCCTGGCCCAGAGGGGGCAGCGGCCCCATCATGCAGTTCTGGAAGGGCCACATTTGGAACCAGAAGTTGGAGAGGTTATGAGCCACTGAGGTAAGACAGTGACAATATTTTGAAGAGTTAAATTTACCGAAGTGATCATTGTGTGCTTTGCTTTTGCTTATTGCTGTCTGTGTCTATGCCTGGGCGTGTGTCTATGTTGGTTCTTTTGATGCCAAATATGAAGCTGACTCTTGTTCCATCGCAGATTGCTTTGGCATCCAAACAATATTCACTATTTGGCAAATGCAAATAAGGCAGAAGACAGAGCAGCAAATAGCTTGATGTGGGAAGACAGACTCCTAGTGGTGAATAGTCTTCGTAAGGACACAGGCTGGATTTGTCTGCCAAGCTTATACCCTGCAGCAAACCTAACTGTTTGTCCCTTAGGACAAATGATTATATTTTTTGACTATCATTATTAGTAAGATGGGACTAGCCACTCTTTTTAAAAATTTTTATCTTACTTTGGTATTTAGGACAGGGTCTACAGGATCTATGGAGTCTCACTATGTAGATTGTACTCATGGTTGTGTGCCTGTGTTTGGCCTCCCAAGAGGTGGGATTACAGGCGCGCCCCATCATGCCCAGTCTCTAATTGTTCTTTTTTTCTTTTTTTGAGACAGGGTCTCACTATGCAGTTGAGGCTGGCCTTGAGCTCACTTTTGTAGCCCAGGCTGGTCTCGAACTCGCACTGATCCCCCTGCCTCAGCCTCCCAAGTGCTGGGATTACAGGTGTGTGCCACCACGCCCGGCTCTAACTGTTCTTATTTGAGGGTCTCTGTGTGGATTAAATATTATGTTGTATTGTACCTGGAATTATGCAGTATTTTTGTTTTATTTTATTTTTAAATTTTTTTGATACCAGGAATCAAACTCAGGACTTGGCGTTTGCCAAGTAGGCACTTGTACCACTGAGCTATCTTGCCGGTCCCATCACGCAGTGCTGTCACAAGTAAATATTAGCTAATCTTTATGGTGTATTGACTTACAGTCCACATTTCTTACCTTATTTTTACTGTGGTTTGGGTGCATGTTGGAGTATCTGGCTCCAGCTTTGTATATATTTGTCATTACTATCTCTACTTTTAAAATTTACTTTTTATTAGTATATGTTTACAATAGATAATTGATACATTCAATGTGGGGAGTTGTTACCTGAACATACTGTATCTTAATCTTGATTTACTTCCTCATTTGCGTCTTTTTTCCTCCCTCCCTCCCCCCTCCCTCTTTTCCTCCCTTCCTCCCTCTCTCCATGCTCCCTCCGTCTCTCCCTCCCTCTCTCCTTCCTCCCTCCCTATCTCCCTCCCCTCCTCGCTTCTCCCTCCCTGCCACCTTCTCTCCTTCCTTCCCTCCCTCCTTCTCTCCCTCCTTCCCTCCCTCCC
>PVJA010048942.1:0-13940 GCA_004027025.1 Myocastor coypus
AAAAAAAAAAAAAAAAAAAAAAAAAAAAAAAAAAAAAAAAAAAAAAAAAAAAAAAAAAAGAAAAAAAGAAAAAAAAAAACAAACAAAAAACAAAAAAACAGCCTCAGGTGGTTTGTCACAGCAACAGGAAATACTAAGATAAATTTCCCATTATTTTCTATGACACTAAGAATTCAGGTTGTTAAATGTGTTGCCACGCACCTGTAATCCCAGGTAGTTGTGAGTTTGAAGCAAGATGATTGAAAGTTCAAGTCCAGACTAGGTAATTTGGGATACTGTTAAAAAAAAGATGTTGGAGATGAGGTTCAGTGGAAGTAGGGTTGCCTGGCATGTTCAGGGCCATATGTTCAAATCCCTAATTTAAAAAAGTCCAGTTTATAATGGTCTCACATTCTGGGTTTGTCTTTCATCATGGCTCAATTCAGGTTAAATGTCTTTTGCAAGAACACTACGAAAGTGAGAGAGGGAGTCTGGGGAGATAGCTCAGTAGAATAGTGCCTCCCTGGCAAGTGCAGGGTCCTGAGTTCAGTCCTCAGTTCTGAAAAAAAGAAAGAAAGGAAGTGAGATGTTGGATTCTGATGCATCATACTTAAGATATATCAGGCCAGGTTACTTCACTATTGGTTATGTGGGGTTGATCACTTCGTAAATTGAAGTGGTGACTGATTGCTACTCTGCATTTTATTTCATTTCATTTCATTTCATTTCATTTCTTTCTTTTTTTTTTTTTTTGTTTTTGAGACAGGGTCTCGCTATGCAGTTGAGGCTGGTCCTGCGCTCACTTTTGTAGCCCAGGCTGGTCTCGAACTCGCACCAATCCTCCTGCCTCAGCCTCCTAACTGCTGGCATTACAGGCGTGAGCCACCACGCCCGGCTACTCTGCATTTTAAAGCCTCTTTCCCTCTTCCATTTTGTACTTGGACAAGTGTATGGGGGTTGGAGACCTTGTGTGGAAAGAAGCAATGGTTCCATTGCATCAACAGTGGAGATTTTCCTTTGGTTATTTGGCATCACTGGAATAACAGACAAAACAATCCCAGCACTCAGTATGCTGAGGCTGAGGATCTGCACAAATTTGAGGCCAGCCTGGGCTGCATAGCAAGTTCAGGCCAGCCTGAACTATATACAATGTCAAAATACTTCACACTTTGAACACTTTTCCGATTAATCTTGATACTTTTTTTTTTTTTTTTTTTTTTTTTTTGAGATGGTCTCATTATGTAGCCCAGGCTGGCCTCAAACTCACAGTGATCCTCCAACCTCAGCCTTTCGAGTGTTGGGGTTATAGGTATGCACCACCGTTCCCAGGTTCTTGGCATTCTCTGAAGCAGTTCTGGAAGTACTTTCTGTGAATGAGGGCACATGGTAATGTTTTTACAGGCTTTCTTTTGTGTTGCATGGCACTCAGCAGTGGCATTGACCATATTTTTGGTCACACTTTATAAGGACACTGGTAAATAACCCTGGTCCAGCTAAGGTCCTGGGAGAAATTAAAGGAACCTGGGATGGGTAGTGGGAAAACACAACTGTAATGGCCAACCCAGATCTCGTAGAAGCCAGGATTGTCACTACAGTGTTTTGTGGCCTTGTCTCCCTGTGTTTTCCCTGACATAAATTATGTGGATAACAGCAGTGTTATGTTTTAGGTTTCAGGTAGGAATATAGAAAATTGATTCCAACTTGTAATGAAATGGTACTTGGTGGAACTTCGTTCCCCCCATAGAAACTCACTTTTTCTTTCAGGAGAAAGGCAAGAGAGAGTACAGAAGGTAAACAGGTTTGGATATGTGTCATATATGAAAGGTATAAAAATATGTGGTACATATTTAAATTTATTATAGTAAAAGACACATTACCTTTTTAATTTCCCTCAAAATATTCAAAACTTCACCTCAAACACTTATCCCATTGTTCTTGACAATGTGTCTCTTTAGTGTAAAAATCTAAACACATATTCCATCTGTTTCCCCATATTCATTCTTGCCTTGCCCTCTGTCCTGGAGGTCAACACGTGTGTTAAGTCGTCAGTCCATGCTCTCTAGTTTTGGTTGGGTTGGGTCCATGGGGAAAGCAGAGCTTGGTGGGTTGAGGCATCCTAAAGCTGGCTGTTTCTTGCACCACTTTTGTGTGACCTCCTCTGTGTCACTTTCTTCTTTCCATTCCAGTGGTGACTTGTGCTGACCTTTTGGCTCAGGGTTACTATGTAGTTACTTAAGTTTTCAACCATGCTGTTGTAAATAATGTACCTTTATAAATCATACCCCTTGAATTGGCTTAATTTGTGTGTGCCTTTTCAAATTAGGAACCTAATAATGGACAAAGAAGATCAGATTTTGGAACTGGATTAAAAACTGTATGTTAAATGAGGCTCTGTTTAAACTTACATAAAAAAATTTGCTGGGTTATTTTTAGAGTTTGGTCCTTGTCCTAAAAGACCTCTAAGAACAGTTGTGGCACTAATCAGAAATAGCTGCTTAAGTCCTTAGCTAGAAACTAATTTAAGAAGTAAGAGTTATGAAAAAATTGACCCACTTCAGTTTTCTCCATTCCAAGGCTATAGTAATTTATGTTGTCTCTGGACTGGGGGTGGTATTGGCAGTGACTGGAGCTGCTGCTGTTTGCATGCATTGATGCTTACCAGTGGCTGTCATCCCGCTGCAGTTGTCTTTGACAGTGGTATTCTTATCACATTCAACCCAGAAACTTTGTTGCTAGCTGTCCAAACAAAACAAGCATAGTTAAGTGGGGAGACAGAAGTTTCTGGGTACTTGGAGTGTTGGTCAGCTTGAAGAATGGTTAGAGTAGACTTAACCCAGTTGGAAATCAGATTCCCAGTTGCAAATGGCAGGCCTGGAAACTGGAGAACTTGTCACATGTAATGACTTCAATTGACTGTAGGCATATTTTATTTTTGCTGTCTGCCCAAGTGAAGCAAAAGTCTTTCACTGTGGAAGAGCTGTTGACAGCTAAAGGCCTTGGTGATTTTAGCAAGGTTTTAGTTATCATGCTTCAGTGAGACTGAAGGAATGAATTTCTCTGGTGAACTTCCACATATGAAAAGGCTATAGCAAAGTTCCTCTGGATTGAATTCCTATACTTAAGACTAGAAAGCTTTGGCGCTTCTCATTTACATTTTTAATAGCATCCAGCAGATCTTTAAAGGTCAGTGTGTTCTTGGCTCCTGGGAGGGTTGCAGCAGGCATCATGGGCTGTCTGTCAGTACTGTGTCTGGAGTGTTTTCATGTTAGCTCTGGCTTCTGAGGAGTGCTACATGCAAAACAGCTGGCTGCTTTTTTTTTTTTTTTTTTTTTTTTTTTTTGTGTGTGTGTCTTTTTGAGACAGGGTCTCACTGTTCAGGCTGGCTTTGAGCTCATTTTTGCAGCCCACGCTGATCTTGAACTTGCAACAATCCTTCTGCCTCAGCCTCCCAAGTGCTGGAATTACAGGCATACACCATCACACCCGGCTCAGCTGGCCTCTTAAGGTTTGGGCTGTGGACAGATTACAGTTATGCTTCAGAATTTTGTCCTACCATTCTACCACCATCCTGACTGGGAGATGTGAGCAGTGAAAAGTCTTTATAGACTTCCTTGCTAATTTGGCCTGGATATAATTAGCTTTTCTTATCACTATTATTAATCAAAGAGATTTTAAATAGTTTTCCTGATAAGAATAGTTTGGTAGCTTTGATATCTGGATATGCATAGTTCAAAAATGTCTCTAATAATTGGCAAAATATATTTATATGAGAGTGTATATCTGACTTTGTAAAAGTTAACCTCATGTTTACACATGTGGATTTGATAGCTAGGAAAAGACTGACAATTTTGTGAGTCTATATGGGCAATATCTTTTTTTTAAAATGTTCTTTTATTTTGAAGAGTAAACACAAGATCGAGAAAAACAAAAGCAAAGACACAAACAGGGTAACATAGTAACATATAATAATACGTTACACTTTTTTGAATAAGAATAGCTGATTAGCAGTGATTGATATATTATCTATTTTTATCAGATCTGTTGCTCAGATTAACAGATATAGTTATGTAAGATGGGTTGTATGATTTTAAGAAGTTTTAAGTTTTGTGCTTGTCTCTCGTTTTCTTTTACTACCTTTTAAAATTACTTTAAAGAGAGTGTTGCAATAATTGATACATTAGAAACAATACACATTTAGAAGACCAAAATGACAGGTATTTCAAACATGGTTTTAGTATTAAGTGTTGCTGTCTTCAATGTAGTTGCTTAGTTCACAGAAATCGGCATGTAGAGTTACTGTCAGGGTGAGAATTCCACTTACTAACTGCTAGCTTCAAAAACCTGATGGAAATTCTTAAGACCATTGCCTTACTCACCTTGTATATATAAATGTTACATAGGCAGTATCTTTACTACTCTAATGGAGTTTGGAGTGCCAAGGGGCCTGCAAGCAGCTAGGAAGAAGATCCTTGGGCACCACCTAGTGGTCATATGGGGAATGTGCAAGCAACTGCAGTGTTAGAAGTTACCTGTGGTAAAAAAATTTGTTATCACTAATCAATTGTAGACCAGGACTTTCGTAAAATCCAACAAAAGATTATTAGAAAGATTATATAAACAAATATACAACATGTCTTTTTTTTTTTTTTTTTTTGAGACAGGGTCTCGCTATGCAGTTCAGGCTGGCCTTGAGCTCACTTTTGTAGCCCAGGCTGGTCTCGAACTCGCACCAATCCTCCTGCCTCAGCCTCCCGAGTGCTGGGATTACAGGTGTGCGCCACCACGCCCGGCAACAACATGTCTTATTTTTAATTCAGCAAAATATTGTAATGTAGTTAGTACAAACAAGATAGAAAAAAGATCCACTTGCAAAACTAGAAAAGCACTGAAGAGAAAAAGTTAAATAGCTATATTTCCATATTGAATGTCTAAATGTAGTTTTATGCAAATACCCACTTATATCAGTATTTATCTTTTTGTATAATAAATGAACTTTTGTTAAACTTTAAATAGCAGACATTGAGAAATCAGCTTACACGTAGGTTAGAGTAGAGGAAATAATAATTTAAACTGAGGATATTAGTTTTTAACTTTAATGCAAAATCAAGCAGAGATACATTCTCCAAAATTCATCTTCAGTCCTTTATAAGTACTTTAAACAATTTTTCCTTTATTATTATTATTATTAATTAATTAATTAATTTATTTTTTGTGGGACTGGGTTTCAGAGTTTTGACCTGGCACTTGCCAGACTGTCATGTATTAATATGTTTAAAGTTAAATTGTCTTGATGAAATAAATGAATTCCAGATTCAATTCCATCTCTTTAAAAAAAAAATGTTTTTTTTTCTTGTTTCAGAACTTTTGTTTGTTTATTTATTTATTTTTATGGCCGGCTCAGCCTGCCCTGAGGGCAGGGCTGGTGCAGCATGTGGTGCTGGGGATCGAACTGCGGTCCCTGCAGCCGCCTAAGCTTTCCTAAGCAGGCGCTTTAGACCATTGAGCCATCCTGCTGGGCCCCTCCATCTCTTGATAGAGAACAAAAGCACAACATTCTATCCAGTTTCTAAGATGTTGATGCAAATGTCGTTGCAGTCTGTATGCTTTTTTCTTTGTACCAGAGATGAAACTCAGAACCTTGTACTTGCTAGACAGGTGTGAATACCACTGAGCTATATTCCAGGCTCTATATACATTTCGTCTTTCTAAATTATAACTAATTTTTGCCCTTAAATCTAATTTGCCTTTTATAAAAGTATTAAAATCACTGAAAATGCTGAAACCGTTGGGAAGATGAGTAAATATGGCTGTTTAATTCATATTCTTTTTTTTTTTTTTTTTTGTCTTTTTGAGACAGGGTCTTGCTATGCAGTTGAGGCTGGCCTTGAGCTCACTTTTGTAGCCCAGGCTGGTCTCGAACTCGCACCAATCCTCCTGCCTCAGCCTCCCGAGTGCTGGGATTACAGGTGTGAGCCACCACGCCCGGCTTAATTCATATTCTTAATAATTTAAACAGTTTGGTTCAAACTTTCTCCATAGCAGTACTCTTTTCAATAACCATTTATCTCAGCAAGCAGTAGTGCTTATCATAAGATTTAAAAATAATTTTTTTTAATTTTTTTTCTTGTATCAGAACTTTTGTTTGTTTGTTTGTTTATTTATTTATTTTATGGCCAGCTCAGCCTGCCCTGAGAGCAGGGCTGGTGCAGCATGTGGTGCTGGGGATCGAACCGCTGTCCCTGTAGCCGCCCAAGCTTTCTCTAAGCAGGCATTTTAGACCACTGAGCCATCCTGCTGGGCCCCATAGCAAGACTTTTTCAATGAAGGGAGACATATTATGTTGGTCTACCAAATGAAATTCAAAAGTAGCAAATAGAAAGGGACATTGATTTTTACTGGTTTAGGATATGAATATGTACATGTGTATAAGCAAATTGATAAAAGTGTTAAAAATTGGTGATCTGAGTAAAAGGTGTATGGAAATTCTTGCATTATTCTTTGTATTATTGAAGAAATTTCAAATTAGAAAACATTTTTATTTTTATTTTTATTTTTTTTGCTTTTTGAGACAGGGTCTCACTGTGCAGTTCAGGCTGGCTTTGAGCTCACTTTTGTAGCCCAGGCTGGTCTCGAACTCACAACGATCCTCCTGCCTCAGCCTCCCAAGTGCTGGGATTGCAGGCGTGTGCCACCACGCCCGGCTTAAATTAGAAAACATTTAAGACTTGGGTTGTAGCTCAGTGGTAGATGTAGCTCAGTGGTAGTAGTATGTAAAAGGCCCTGAGTTCAAGCTCCAGTACATCCAATGATAACACTATTAATAGTAACAAGTTAGATTAAAATTTTTTACATTAAAAACAGTTGATTAGTTGACAAGGTAATGCCAAAATCTACTATCTTGATCTTAAATGTTATTCATAGAAGATAAAAAGCAACAATTTAAATGACTTTTCTAAGCTGATAATATAAAGCCATAAGTTAAAAAAATTACTTGGTTAACAGAATCATTGAAAAGATATCAAGTTCTCAGATTATAGTGGACGAAACCTAGTGTTGCACCTCGTAAGGGCTGCTGAGGTCCAGAACTCTCTCCCTGCCTCAGCTGGTCTGCTGAACATGTCCATCCCATGCTTCATGCTCTGTCAGTGCTGAGTTTTTGTAAGTGTTCACTTTCTATATCTGATTCCTTTTTGGACTGATGGTACACTTTGATAGCTTATCACTTTTAAGAGTCTTTGT
Source organism: Myocastor coypus (assembly GCA_004027025.1). Classification (NCBI taxonomy): domain Eukaryota; kingdom Metazoa; phylum Chordata; class Mammalia; order Rodentia; family Myocastoridae; genus Myocastor; species Myocastor coypus. Next base: position 7,219 of record PVJA010048942.1, read on the forward strand.
TTGGGGTAGGAATAGGGCAGTGTTAGAGAAGTTAAACTCCTTGGTGTATGAGAATAGAGAACGAAAGTATGTCCTAAATGAATTTTTGATTTTTTTTATTTTGCAAATTCAGATGATAAGAATTTTTTCTGGTTGCATTATGACAAAACTTTTTTCTTTTGGGGCTGAAGAGATAGCTCCATGACACAAGTACCTGCCTGGCAAGTGCAAGGTCATGAGTTTGAACCCTGGCTCCACAAAAAAACCCCAAAACCAAGAAACAACAACAAAAAACTTTTTTCTTTTTGGTACCGGGAATTGAACTCAGGACCTTGTGTTTTGCCAGGCAGGTGCTTGTGCTGCTGAACTATATCCCCAGCTAAAACATTTTTTTCTAGGGTGAAAAAGAACAGCACAGATACTCTGTATTGAGCTTATTTGCCTTCTTCCAAAAACTACAGGAATGCCAGCAATGGAGTAGCTCCAGAAAACCCGATTTAAATACTATCTAAACTTGGTTTCTTCAGTGGTGGGATTGTGAATTTACCAGGGTTATGAAGAGGAGTTACTTGGATGTACTACTGCCCACTTGCGCATTACTGCCCACTTGTGCTTATGATTTTAAATGTGGCCGTCAGCATTTATACCTCTCTCGTGACCTGCAGGTGTTGCAGCGGGTACTGAAGTGTTGAGTTTTGCAGGTGAGAGGGAAAGAGAATGAGGCAGCTAAGGAAGTCAAGAGGGTTTGCAAGAGAACCTTTAAGTGTTGGATATGGAATATAAAGTGTGTGAAGAAGGTAACCAGGCATGGCTGTACACACCTGTAATGCCAGCCCTCGAGCCGAGGCAGGAAGATCTCTAGGATTTTGAAGCTAGCCTGAGCTGCCTGCTGAATTGAAGGCCAACCTGAACTCTTTCTTAAAGAGTCATACTCTTTCTTAGAAATAGTGAGACTGTGTCTTAAAAATACATACACATACATACGAAAGTAGAAGGAAGAAGGTACATGTTGGAGGATGGTGATGGATACTGTAAAACATAATTAAGTAGTTTAGCATTTTCAGTGAAATCAAAGAATTTGTTGGCATGGGATTTGAGATTTAAAGGTAGTGTAGTTTCAGGACATTAATTCAGGATTTTAGTGGTGGCTAAGGAGAGGTAGAAGAAAATTTTTGTAAGATGAATGATCAAGGAAAGGAGAGAATACAGCAGTTAGTGGATGATTCACATTTATGTGTGGGTGTAAAAGTTGTAATGAGGCCAGTGACAGAAATGTTGTGTCACTGCTGAGACAAAATACTGACCCGCAAAGTTAAAGGGGAAAAGTTTACTTAGCTCCCAGTTGTACAAGTTTCAGTTCATAGTTTTAGTTCATGACCAAGGCGGGTGGCACATGGCAGAGGAGCGTCACAGAGGATGAACAGTTCAGGCAGGTGAAGGACAGCAAAAGCAGACAAGTGATGAGCGTCAAGCATCTTTCTGTCCCTTCTCTCTCATCCAGGGTGCTTGCCCTTAGAGTGGGGAGCACTCACATCCTTAATCCCAGCATTGCACTATGAATTCGGTCTTCATGTCCCCCCCCCCTCTAGATCTAGCCACTTCTGAAAGGCCTCACCTGTGAACACGTGAAGGTTTGGGGGACATCTAGACACAAGCCATAAGTAACATGTGGCGACCTGGCTGGTAGAACTTCAGAGTCTACAGATTTAAAGATTTTTGAATTCCTTTCATCGTTTTTTTTTTAATGTCTTTTTGAGACAGGGTCTCACTATGCAGTTCAGGCTGGCTTTGAGCTCACTTTTGTAGCCTAAGCTGGCCTCGAACTCGCACCGATCCTCCTACCTCAGCCTCCCAAGTGCTAGGATTACAGGCATGCACCACCACACCTGGCCATTCCTTTCATCTTGAAATTCCTTTAGCTCTTAAAAAGTTACAAAAGCAGTAAAGCTGAAAGTGTAGCCCAGTGGTAGAGTGTTTGCACAGCATGCATAAGGCTCGGGTTTGAGCCAAGTGCTGCAAAAAGTAAAACCCAAAAAAACTCAGAATGAGAAACCAATCCAAAGGATTTGTAAGCATTTCAGTCCTTTGCTGTTAGTGTCTTATAACTACAATATAATTACAAATGCATAGAGCTAACACTGATACGATTACCTAGTCTTACTGATGTTATAATTGCCTCACTGATGTCTGTGGCTGTGGTAGAAGAAAATATGCAACCCACGATCACAAAGTATGTTGCATTTATTTATTATTTATTATTTATTATTTATTTTTTTGTATGTGTTTTTTAAAATTATGTCTTCTTTAGCTCCTTTAAATTGAAGCACTTATTTAAGCTTCCTTGGCTTTGGAAAGGGCCAGTTATTTAGTCAGTAACCCAATAACTTGGGTTATTTGGTGCATGCTGATAGCCAAATTCAGGTTATGCGTGTGGGCAAGGATACCTGAGAAGCTTTAGTGCATCTTGTCAGGGAATACATGGTTTTTATTTTTCCTAAGACTGGCAGCAACTTTGATAGCTTGGTTAGCTGGTGTGGCCTAGGCTTCTCTAGTGTAGTTCTTTAAGGGAAAAGAGAAAAACACAGTGTGACAGGGATCCAGTGTGACAGGGATCCCATTTTGGAAGGAGCAAGAACCCTGCCCTCATGCTGCCATGAAGCATGACAGTGGGGCAACACCCTGGTACTTACGAAGAAGGATGCGGAATCAGTGTTCTCTGGTGAGCACCAAATCGCTGCTGCAGCAGTGGATGCAAGGGAAATCAGTTTATGATACAAACTGAGTAAAGGGTTGGAAACATCTTAATCAAAGATCTTAAGTTGTTCATTATTTTGCCAGAAGGTGGTAGCAAAGTCACAATCAGGCCTTGGGTAAGACTTAAATGTCAGCACTCAATGAAAACAGATCAAACCCAACAAAAACCCAAACCAGAACAAAACAGGAAAACAGAACAAACCTAGAAAAGTGACATACCACGTTTCTTTAATAAGTGATTTTAATCTTACATTTCCTGTTTTTATAACTCAGTATTAGTTTTCAAGCTATAAGCTAAATGTACATTTTTACCTCTTAAGTATGACAAAGTGAATGATGTGATGGTAACTTAGGGAGAAAGGCAGAATCAGCTGAAATGGTGAGCCAAGGGACTTTATACAGTTGACAACTGATGTGACACAGTGACAGAAGCCAGTCATGCGATATGGTGGAGAAGAAGCAACAAGTGGAAAGAACAGCTCATGGGCAAAGGGGCTGGTGTGAGAATAAGCTTGGTTTTTAGGGGCGGAAAGAAACAATGTGTTTGGAATACATACAATGGTGATTAGGAGTGAGGCTTGTTGGCTCTGACAAAATAAGATTTGATTACAGGAAGCCCCTGGAAGTTTTGAACAAAAATCACGATTGTAAAGTTTGAAAGTATATAGATTGGGAGATGGTTGTGTCGCTGACGCCATTACCTACTATGCCCCTCTCACCTTACCCCAGGGCTTCAGGGGCCTGCCCACTTCTTTAATTCCCACAGCATAGCCAAATCCAAGAGCAGGTCATGCTGCTCTTCCTCAGTCTCAGGGGAATATGGTGTGCTCTTTGGAGTCCTCAGGCCCATTTCTGCCCATAGAAGGTCAAGGGTTAACAGTGCTTGAAGAGGTACCCCAAACCCACTTGTACATCAAATTCCACCCCACCCATTCCAATCCCTGCGAAGGCTGTGGCTGAGGCCACTAGAGTGTGCTCCACCAGTTGAAGGAACAGGCAGTTGCTGATTCTGGGCATCCCCTTTTCCCAGGCTGGATGGAGGGTTTGGAGGAGATGGGGAGGGGATATTGGGGAACAAAGAGCAAATGTACTCTCACAGCTTTGCTGTTCTCCATTCCTCTAGGAAGGGCAGAGGCTAGGAAGGACAAGCTGAAACCTGCTTAGAAAACATGGCATAGTTGTTTACAAAGAGAAAATAAATAATAAAATGAAAAGGTGAAGAGAATTTGATGAAGTCTTGATACATTTTCTTCCCAGTGATGACCTGACTGAGTAGGGAAAGACGCAGGAGGGAAGAAGCTTGTTATTAAACACAGGTCTCTTAGTGACATTTTCAGTTCAGCCCTGCTCTTGGGAGGAAGGTTTATTTTAGCCTTAAAATTCCACAGTTCTATTTCCACAAAACAAAATTCCACAAACCCCTCTGGCTACAGAGCTTCAATTTCCAGTGTCTCACCATTTCGTGGAAATCATCAGAAAATAAGCTGTAATTTATGGCACACTTGTGAGTGAGCACACAGGGCAGGCTTCCTTCTTGTTGCAGGGATGTGTGCTATGAGGAGAGCTGTGTATTAAAGAATGCTCCTCTGTGCCTGTGAGCTCATCCAGTGTGAATGAGCCCAGCAGTTGGGTGTCTCAAGGGAAGGTGAAAACCACTCAAGGTGTAACTGAAGAAGCTGCATATGCTTGGCTTTAGAGTATTTTGTATGCTAGGTGTTGCACAGGGTACGCACTACATGCTGTATGCTGTATGTGGTATGTTGTATGCTACATGCTATGTGCTGTGCGCTCTTGTGTTGTGTGCTATCGGCTGAATGCTGTACACTACATGCTTTGTCCTGTGTGCTCTGTATTATATGCTGTATGCTATGCGTTGTGTGCTGTATGCTCCATGGTATCTATACATTATATGTTATATGTTATATGCTAGATGCATGGACTCTGAGTGGAGAGAAGGCTCACAGGATTTAGGTCTCAGTATGAATGCCCAGTGTGGGGCACAGAAGCTGAGTAGTTCGTTGCTGTTTTTTTGAGCCAGGGTCTCACTGTGTACTCAGGCTGGCCTTGAACTTGATCATGTAGCCCAGGCTGGCCTCAGTCTCATGGGGATCCTCTTGCCTCAGCCTTCTGAGTGCTACGATTATAGGTGTGCATTACACCCCTGTCTGCAGAAGTATATTTTGACTCCACTGTATTATGTGGCTCACTTCTATCTTTAAAAGAGCTAATGTGTTGTAGAATTCCTCAAGAGTTAATCTGGATGGCTGGGTGTGGTGGCGCATGCCTGTAATCCCAGCACTCGGGAGGCTGAGGCAGGAGGATTGATGCGAGTTTGAGACCAGTCTGGGCTACAAAAGTGAGCTCAAGGCCAGCCTGAACTGCATAGTGAGACGCTGTCTCAAAAAGGCAAAAAGGCCCCCCCCCCCAAAAAAAAAAAAGAGTTAATCTGGATGGCTTCAATGTATACTTGTGTTCACTTCCAGAAATGGCTGTTTTCACAAAAGGATACCATTGCTTGCTTATGTAGTATCATCTTCTTTATAACATCCTTACTGTGACATAAATATAGGTTTTAGTCAAGAGATCTAGATTTCAGTCTTATTTATTTATTTTTGTGGTATGGAGATTGAACGAATCTTCAATCTGCCACTTATTAGCAGTTATTATTCTTGTGGAGTTGCTTAACTTTCCAGAGCCTCAATTTGCTCATCTTAGAAAGGGAAAAGTTAGAAGTGTCTAAAATCAAACTCAAATGGAAACACAACAGTCAAGAATTTTTGGGATACAGTAGGGGCAGTTCATTGATGGAAGTTTACAGTTGTGAATGTGTCTTACTTTCTTGTCCCTGAAACACAAAGGGAGGAAAGTTGTTTTGGCTTACAGTTTGTGGACATTTCAGTCCATAGTCACTGGCTTCAAGACAGGGGAAGCAATCCACACTGTGGCAAGCAGGAGGCTGTGAACAGCAGCCTTTCCCTTTTGTCTCATCCGGGCTGCTGGCCTTCTGGGTGATGTTGCCTAGAACGATGCTCATTCTGGTCATTGGGCTAATGGAGTACCACACAGCCTCAGTCCCAGTATCACATGTGCTAGATCCAGCCAGGCCCTGAAAGCCCCACCTGAGTACAGAAGGCTTTGAGGGAACACTAAGGTACGAGCCATGCCATTCACATCTTTTCCTAAGCATCGCTCTGCCTTTAGGGCTGATGTTTCTATGGGGTCCCACTTTTCTTTTGGGCCCTTATTAAGCCCTAGTTTCTTCCAGGAAAAGCCCCAAATCAACACATACCTCTTTTATAGAGCTATCTTTGCCCTTTTCTTTCAAAGATTCCTCTGCTTTTTAAGCTGCTCTATAGTATGCATATTGGCAAGTTTAGTGCACTAAGTGAAGAGGGCCTAGGACATCTTGTCTTGTGGAACCTTCTGTACTTTCTGACAGATGTCCTCCATAGTCTCAGGCAATTGAAGGCAAAATGGCAAATCTCTAGGGAAGGAAGGCTCTGAGTATCTCACTTTTGTTGTCCCTGAAATGCCAATGTGCAAGTGATTTTTTTAGTGATCTTCTGTACATTGATCATTGTGGGTGAAGGAAAGGAAGTGAGCAGGCAACTTTGAGTTTCACTTCACCAGTGTCTCAGAGAGGAGGTACTAGTGCTCTGAGGAATGTTACAGTTTGCGTCTAGTTGTCCCCCAAAGCCTCATGCAGACATAGTACATCCATGAGTCTTTTCTGTGCCCCAGTGCACAGACACTTGATAGTTGCTTCTCAAGTTTTTGTTGCACAGGTTCTAGATTACAGCATAGGAAAGCATTTTGAAATAATAATAGAGGGCCAGCGAGATGGCCCAGTGGTCTAAAGTGCCTGCGGAGGAAACTTAAGGCAAGCACTGCGACCGCTTCTGGATCCCTGGCACCACATGCGGCGCACCCCCACCCCAGGATGGGCTGAGCCAGCCATAACACAAACAAATAAATGAGATTTTTTTTTT
>PVJA010048943.1:0-13969 GCA_004027025.1 Myocastor coypus
TTTTTTTTTTTTTTTTTTTTTTTTTTTTTTTTTTTTTTTTTTTTTTTTTTTTTGCTTTTTGAGACAGGGTCTCACTATGCAGTTCAGGCTGGCCTTAAGCTCACTTTTGTAGCCCAGGCTGGTCTCGAACTCACATTGATCCTCCTGCCTCAGCCTCCCGAGTGCTGGGATTACAGGCGTGCGCCACCACGCCCGGCTCTATTGTGAATAGTATTATTTCCCTAATTTCTCTCTCAGTAAGTTTGTTATTTGTATACAGGAATGCTATTAATTTTTGAGTGCTGACTTTGTATCCAGCTATGCTGCAAAATTGGTTGCTAAATCTAGGAGATTTTTGGTGAACTTTTTGAGGTCTTCTGTGTAGAATAGCATGTCATCCATAAATAAGGATAATTTAACTTCTCCCTTTCCTATCTTTATTCCTTTTTGTTTCTTTCTCTTGTTTCTCTATTAAGTGTTGCAGAACTATATTGAATGAGAATGGGGTCAGTAGATATCCTTTTTTCCCCTTTGATTTTAGAGTGACAGCTTTCAATTTTTGTCCATTTAGTATGATGTTGGCTGCTAGCTTGTCATAGAGGGCCATACTCTCATGTAAAGTCAGTCTGACACGTAGATGTAAATATTGCATTGTTTTTCTGTTGTGAGATACCAAAAGTGTAGATAAGGATCAAAATATGTAATAGATACTGGGAAATGGGCAGAAAATGTTCAAATGAGAAGGGAAGCAAGAGAGGAGGAGGGTCAAGAAAAAAATAGAGGGAAAATGGAAACAAAGCTTTTGTAAATAAAGAGAAAAAGAAGAGTTGAAGGGAGAAGAATTGAAGGGAATGGGAAAAAGAAAAAACAAGGCATGTCAGGTACAGGTACAAATTCTCTGCGATGAATGTTACCATTATGCTTATCTAAAATGTTCCAATAAAATGTTCAAAACACTAAAATGGAAGGAAGGAGCAAGTTTTCCATTGTCTTCCAGGTCTTTGTTCCCTAGGAACTTAGCCAGGAACCCAAGTTTGGTCAATGTTTTTGGATGAAAGAATGAATGAAATGATTGAATAAATGCCAGAGAGACTTAACTAGAGCCTCTGAGAAGCTTACAAGAGCTCTTGTGCTGAGAGCTAGCCAGAAATGAAATCCAGGGTCCAGAGTCCAGAAGTCCAGCACTTTCCCCCCAGGGTGGGCATGGGAACCAGAGTCAGCCCAAGTGTCTCAGTCACCCCCAGATAAAACCAAGCTCTGACTACTGTGGACTTTCTACTGGGCGAGTTAGAAGAACACCATTAGTCTGCAGTGGTCAACTCCACGGTTCCTACTTCCTTGTGCTGAACGGGACTGAACACACTCAAAGGAGGCCAGACTGCTACCCGGGTTGTAAGCTCAGCTCACAGCCAGCTTCTGGTTGCAAGCAAAGGTCACCTGGAGTGGCCAAGGGGACACCCAGCCAAAAGGAGAGTCAAGGATGGAGACTGGGGAGTGGGGGAGAGCAGAGGAACCAGGACTGAAGGGTGGGCGCAGCAGGTGGGGAAAGAGCCAGACAAACACCTGACTGGGAACAGGCTCTGTGTCTGCAGGTACAAAAAGCCCATGGAAGATGGGATGGTGACACTCAAGTCAAGGCGAACCTCAGGAGCCTACACTGGCTTCAGTGCAGCAGGACAAGGCCTCAGTCAGGCCTAGGTGGATCAAGAGTGGCCACAGCCCTAAAGGATGGAGGCCAGGACAGGCCTGGAGCAAGCACTGAAACAGCAAGTCGCTGGCTGAACTCCAGGCATACGCTCCCCACAGCCTGTTTGGCGCGGATGAGCAGCAACCCAGGTGGCTTGAAAAGCTGGGAAGGTCTGCCCACTCCCTTACCAGTGCCACCCCAAACCCTCACCCCCAAGTCCCACCTCCCACCTGCGCCTGGCACAAACACAGCAAGCAGCGCCACCTCCTGGCGCCTTCGGGTAGCGCAATTCACTACCGCCGCCGCTTGCAGGCTCGGGCTAACTGCCAAAGTTGTTCTGCCTTACCAGTCACAAATTTACAGTCACAATACACACACACTCACACACGCATGCATGCACGCACGCACACATCACACGCCTTCGTCCCCCGATTTATCTCACATCAAATCCCAACCGTCCAACCATTTCACCCTTATATGTTTCAGTATGAACCTCTAAAATAAGTATTTGAGCAAAGCAAAAACGGTACCATTATCTGACCAAACATAATTCCTCAATATTCTCCAACACTCAGCTGCCTCATAAATCAGCGCTTCTCTATAGCTTATGCATCAGGGTCCTTAAAACCACACCTTATGACTAGTTTGACAGCTTTTGAATCTTTTTCAGTCTGCATTTCCTTTCCTTCATTTTTCCTCCCAGTTGACTTGTTGAGAATGTGGTCGTTCATCCTGATGTGTCTCCTAAACTGGATTTTGTGGATACCTCTGTATAGTGTCAGTTCCTATGTCTCTTAGTGCGAGTTGTAAGCCCTGTTCTTAGAGTCTTCAGGGCTGCTCAGACTCAGTTTTACTCTTCAGTCAAGTCCACCTGTGACCTGTCAGCAGTCCCTTTCTCTCATGACATCAGCAGTGATGGCCAGGAACAAGTGCCTGCCTGGCAACTGCAAGTACATCCCAGGTTTCATACACACACACACACACACACACACACACACACACACACACACTGGGGATTGGGGAGTGGTGATATTCGAACTGCATCATTAGCTATTTACTTTTAAATCAGAGATTCAGGCTGGGGAGACAGCTCAGTGGCCTAAGCATCCACCTGGCAAGCACAAGGACTGATGTTCTATCCCAAGTACCATATGGTGCACCCATTCTGGAAATTGGGTGCACCAAGCTGTCTCCAAAGCCCAGTACGGTGGCTCATCCCTATAATCCCAGTGCTGGGAAGGCCAAGTCAGGAAGATCACTAGGAATCTGAGCTGCGTAGTAAGACCCTATACCAAATAAATAAATAAAAGATTTTTAAATAAATAAATCAGAGATTCACTGTTGATTCAGAGCCATATCCCACAACGAAGAGGCCCCCTGGGAGCAAAATCTCTTATGGACTTGACCCTGATGTGTTCTTGGGGTCAGAGCTGTATTGGCCAACATACCCATCCACACATACTCATGGGCACCCGCAAAGTGGTCTTCCAAATTGGAGCTGTACTGTGAATGACAAACACATTCCAGATCTCAGTGGCATGAGAGAAAAGTAAAAAAGCAGCCATTAATAATTTTATGCTGCTTGTATGCTGAAATCATATTTTAGCATATTGGATTGAATGAAGTATACTATTAGAATTCATTATACCTGATTTTTTTTCTATTTTTAAATGTGATTACCAGGGAATTTCTGCTGATTTATGCAATTTACATTCTTTTCGTTTGATACTGCTCATCTAAGACCTAACAGTTGCAACAAATTCATTGACTTTTCCAACGATTATTGAGCACTATCTATGTGTCAGGCACTGTTCAGAAAATATGGCAGTGAACAAAACAGGCAAAGCTACTGTTCTCAAAGCCCCTGGAGCATGGATTACAGAAGGCAGAGCCATATTAGTGAATCTCTAGAACATCAGATGGTGCTAAAGTTTCGGGGACTAATTAAGGAAGACTCCTTTGATCAGAAAGCCCAAGGACCAAAGCAATATTCTCTGTGCACGTCTGTAGGAAGATTCTGGAAAGATGGAGGAGGGGCAATCATGCAAGAACAATGTAATAATCAAAAGGTTTGAATTTTGCTTTCTCAAAGTAAGATATAACTCACATGTCATCTTTTTTAACTAGTTTAATGAATGTTGAAGAATATGTAGAGAATTAGTTGTACCTTCATAAAATCACCACCACAATCAAGACACAGATTATTTCCATCATCAATAATGGATTCTTCTTGGCCCTTTCAGTCAACGCTTGCCCCACCTCTCTCTCCAGTCTTAGCTACTTTCTCATTAATGGGACAAAATACTCAGAACTCAGAAGTTAAAGAAGAAAAGGTGTGTTTAGCTCACAGTTTGTAGAGGTTTCAGTCCACAGTCATCTGGCTCCAAGGCAGGGTAGCCAGAGAGGCAGGCAGAAGAGAAAGAGCTCATGGCAGGGCAGGCAGCAATGAGCAAGGTTTCCTTCTTTCCCTTTTTATTCCATCTAGGCTATAAGCCTATTGGTTGGTTCTAGTCGTACCCAGGGTAGCTCTTTCTTCTCCAATAAATTCATCGTTCATACCCAGAGCTATGCAAAACCAATCAGTGTCATAAACATAAGATTCAGTTACTTCCAAAGTCCCACCTATGAGCACATGAGATTTAGGGAGGATATCTAGATACAAGTCATAACAAACCAACAACAACAATTCATCTCACCCTGTGATTCTGGCCTTGGCAGACTGGCATATAAATGAAAATATATGTTATTGTAGCCTCTTGAGTCCGGAGGTGCATGCAGCCTGCAGGTGGCTTCTTTTACTTCATGCTTCTAGAAGATACCCCCATCGTGTTTAGCAGTAGTTTGTTCTTTTTACTGTTAAGTAGTATTACACCATGCAGCTTGTTTATTCATTCACCAGGTGATGAACAGGAGAAATTTTATAGTTAATAACAGAAAAAGGGCAAAATAAGAGTACAGTAAATGGAAGATGTGAAATACTACGGCAGAAGTGAGGCATAACACAGCAGTATTTACAATGAAGAAAATTGTTTTATAGCCATCAATCAAAGGATAACGGAGTCTAAAATTGTATGAGTAAAATAAGATCTGGTAGTGTATTTTTTTTTTTTTTTTGTCTTTTTGAGACAAGGTCTCGCTATGCAGTTGAGGCTTGTCCTGAGATCACTTTTGTAGCCCAGGCTGGTCTCAAACTCACACCAATCCTCCTGCCTCAGCCTCCCGAGTGCTGGGATTACAGGTGTGAGCCACCACACCTGGCCTGGTAGTGTACTATTTACAAACACTTAGCACAAAAGAACACAGAGATTGAAAAGGATTAAAAGGCACATGTCAGACAAATATGAAGCTAAAGGCTAAGATGGTCATCTTCCTAACTCATAAAATGTAACTCAGTACAAACAATGGATCATGGGAAAGAATTATGGATTTTCAAATAGCCATCCACAGCATATATTTTTCACTAAAAACTGTAGATTCAAGATATGTAGAAATCCAAATTATAGAATTGTATACAAAAATAAATAAACAATAATTACATTTGGAAATTTAATTTACCTAAGACCTGAGCACAAAGAAGTTGCATCAGTAAGATAATATAGGTAGGTAGGTAGGTAGGTAGATAGATATCTCGAACTCTGTCCTTTACAGTCAGCTAGCATTCTTTCCAAGCACACATGGAACATTCTGTAAAACTAAATACTAAAATAAACCAAAATGAATTTTCTAATATCAGCATCAGTTAGGCTTTCTTTTCTGACCATATGTAATAACAATTTTTTAAAGATTACTGACAAACTCCTCTTATTTTTAGAGACTGAATAACATAGTGCTAAACAACCTATGAGTTAATAAGGAAATCGTCAGAATTAAGCAAGTACTGCACGTTGAAATTGAGGGGAATAACCTAAAACAAAACCTGGAAGAAGTGGGGCCAGGAAGATAGCTCAGTAGAATAAGCACTTGCCTAACAAGCACAATGGCCTGAGTTCAATCTCTGGTCCAGCAAAAACAAAAAAATACAGATAAAAAAATAAACTTTATTTAAAAAAAAACCTTGAAGAAGTATATCATTTGAAAAGTATTTATCATAAAGCTAGAAAGATTTAGTGGGGCCAGGGATATAGCTCAGTGGCACAGGTTCTGCCTGGCAAGTACAAGGTCCTAAGTTAGATTCCCAGTACCACCAAAATAAAAAAGAAAGAAAATTAAGGAAAACAAGCTAAATGTCCATTGCAGAAGCTGGAAGAGAATGAGAAAGCCAACGACAGCTTGGACTAACAGTTATAGAGATAGAGAAACCCAGGCTGTGTAGAATATGTTCTGAAGACAGAGTCTTAAATTCAGTAAAAGTCGTGGTGAGAGATATAAACTTTGGGGTCATTAGAATGCCAGAAGAATGCCAATGTGATTTAACACTATAGCCAGCTTGGAGTCCCAAGAGATCCTCTCTGGAGACGCTGCCTTAGGCCAGCAAGGCTCAGGACAGCCCCACATACAAACCAGAGCACCCTACAAGGCATAATCATCAGGCATTGTCACCAGTCATCCTCACCACCATGTTTCTTTATTCATTTATTCAGTTTCTTGTGCAGGAGATATTACTGTCCCTGTTACATGAAAGGGCAAATGGAAATTCACCTGGGCTTAATGATCTTGTCCACAATGGAGGCAGGATTCAATCCCACACATGGAGCATTGCACTGGCAATGTTCACAGCAGCCACAAACCTGAGAACAACACTGACTCTCATGGGTGAGGGGGTATTCGAGCAATTATAGGTACAAGGGATAGACTGCTTCTCTTCAAAGCTATTTTAAAAGTCAGCCATTGGGCAACATCAAGAGCACAGTTTGGAGAGCCCACCACAGGGCCCAGGCCCCGCTCCCCTGCATGGGGGGGGTTCCATGTGAGTTGTACACTCTAAGCCTCAGCTTCCTTATCTGGTCAGTGAGGGCTATGACTCCAGCTCCTGTGACTCCTACAGGTCTTCAGTGACAACCAGACAGAAACCTATGACCTCTTCATTTGAACAGAAGGTCCTGCAAGCTTCAGGGATAATGGCTACTGGTTTCAGAATGCCAAACAGGCCTGGCCCCACTCGGGTGACTATTAGGACCTGGGAGGCCCAGCCTTGCCAATAGTGCAACAGCCAGAGTTGCAGTCTCCCCCATGTCTCTCCAGCTTTGTACACACACGCGCGCGCACACACACACACACACACACACACACACACACACACACAGCAACACTTTAGATTCAGTCGACGAGGGCTTTCCTGCCTTGTGTGCTACTTTATTATTATTATTATTATTATTATTATTATTATTATTATTATTTTGTGTTTTTTAGGGAAGGGTCTACAGGGTGTTTAGGGTCTCACTACTAGATCAGACACATAGTAATCCACCTGTTTACAGCTTCCCAAGAGCTGGGATTACAGGCATGTGCCACCACACCCAATCTCAATTGCCATCTCAATGCACCCCGGGGTGGGGCCAGCATGGCAGGCCCAGAGATCAAATCCCTCACCCCTGCACCTGCTTGCAGGTGCTTTAATCCGCTGAGCTATTTGGCCAGCCCTTTATGCCCTACTTTAGAAGGCCCATCCCTGGCCCTCCTATGGCCATGCCCTTCCCCACAAGACAAAAACTTCAAAGGACAAGAGAACATACCCACCTGTAGCAACACACATATGCACACTGCATGCCCTAGGCCAGCGGAACTTGCAGAGCCTGCCTGAAGGACTTTGCTATCCCAGAGGCAGACTGTCGTTATGTGTGCACACCTGGGCTCAAAGGGCCACAGGAGGTTACCTGAAGGAAGACAGACACGGTGTGGGCTTGCACATCTAGTGGGGAGGGACACAGCATGATGGCACACACACCTGCAGGCAGACACTTTGTGGGGATGGAAGAGTGGGAGAGGAACCACAGCCAGAGCCCCCACTTACACTCTTGCCTCTGCCTCCCCTGCTGTAGGGTTACACAGTCTCATAACCCTGATCGCACCCCTCCTGCTCCCCTGCGAGGTTGGTGATGCAACACAAGCAGCAAAAACCATCATTGCTGGAAGCCTAATTATGGGGAGCAGCCTGGCATGCTGCATATAGATTCTGCTTGGGGGGAAATGTGCTGATTTATGCAGTTCCCAGCATTTAAAGGTGGAGACCAGACTGTGGCTGAGTCAGAGCCGCTCATTCTCTGGGACAGATTGCAGCGCTGGACTGCTGAGCAGAAATCTGCAAAGGGTTGTCTGTGTTCCTCCTGTCTCTTCTCCCCCAACCCACTCCCAGCTGCACCCGGGGTTCTCTGGCCTTTCCTTTGCACCAAATTGGATCCACAGACCCTGAGGCAGAAGTTAGTAACTACAGAGCATCTTTCCTGTGCTTGGCTCTGGTGAAACCCACACATCCCAAACCAAGGCTTCTGAAAGCTCCCAGCCCAGTGGGACATACGGACACTGCCGATGGCTGTGGAAGAGAACAGAAACAGCACCAAGTCCCCTCCTTTCTGCTCCCTGTCCCTGTATGATCCCTGATGCCGTCCCAGTCTGACACCAGCCAGGTGATGTCTGAGTGAACAGGATACACACAAAGGCAGGAAAAGCTCTCCAACAGGGGGCGCTGGGCTTCTTTTGAAGCTCTTGGAGACTCAGCAAGTATAAGAATGGCACTGGCCTGCTGAAGGATGAGAGACTAGCCAGAGCCACATGGAGAGAGACCCTCTCCCATCATCACAGATGTTAAGGGCATCAGAAGCTCGCAACCCTGGGCACCCCGCCAGTTCTCAGCAGACTCCCCAAGCGAGCCCCACCTGGTCCAGAAACCCACCCAGCTAAGCCCAGGCCAACCATCCAAGCTGCATTAATTGTAAGTCAAATAAATGGTTGCAGATTTCATGTGTTGTTGTTGTTATTGTCATTGTTGTTGTTGTTGTTGTTTTATAGTAAGTGATAGGCCCTAATGGGTGTTGTGGCATATTCAGGAGGTTAAGGCACTCAGGAGGCTCGGTCACCTGGACTGACTACACAGTAAGAGTCTGGCTCAAAAACAAAACAAAACAAAAATTATATATTGCCAGGCACGGTGGGTAGGAGGGTTACTGTGAACCGGAGGCTAGGTAGGACTACACAGTGAGATCAAGGCCAGCCTGAACTACACAGTAAGACATTGTCTCAAAACCAAAAAAAAAAAAAAAGTTCATTAGAGGACTTAGCCAATCCTAGGAAAACAAGATTTACCAGGCGAGGCAGGATGCACCAGGCAGAGGACACATGTAAGCAATGGTACACAGACATGAAGGATTTTCGGAGAAGTGTCATTAACCAAGATGATGAGATCACAGGCGTCTACAGAAAGACAAGCTGGTGAAACAAGCTGGGCTTGCTCCAGAGAGCTGCAGGCAGCTGCAGGAGGAGCATGAGCAGGAGAGGCTGAGGATGAGATGCGTATTCTGCGCAGGTCCCGTCTGTTACGGGTTCTCAAACAGAAGCCAGACCAAAATCCAAAACTGAGAATTTAAAATGAGCCTTTATTACCGAGCTCAGGGCCGCCAGTCCTTTCTCACGTAGAAGACTGATCGACCCCTAGCCAGGGAAGCGAGGAGCTTTTAAAAGGAAAGTCACGTGACTAAGGTCTTTCACAGGTTAGGACATGTGCAACTGGGCCATGTGGGGGTTGATTGAGTATGCTGTCTTCACAAGATACATCTTAAACTAAGTATGCTTACAGAACTTAGACTAGGGAGTAATGAGACAGTTACTCAGTTAATCCTTACTAAACAGCCTTGAAAAGAGGGAGAGAGTACATTCCTTAGAGTAGATAACAGGAAGCACAAGGGAACCTAATAGTTTTCCATAGTCACAGCTCAATATTCAGTTGACCCATTACACCTTCTGGCAGCAGTGGGCAGAGTCAGATTCCATTCCTCACCCCAACAAGGGGATATCATTGCCTGCCTCTGAATGAGATACCAGGCAGCACGCTCTGCTTTCTGTCCCCTTTGCTCCATGACCTCAGGCAGGTGATAAAACTGAGACCTAAGACAAACTCGCTTACCATGTACCCTGAGAATACATTTCCCAACACCTTTGATCTGGCATGGTGGACACTCAGAGTTGGTGTACAGGACAGTACAGCACAGACAGTGGTAATCATAACTAAGAAAGTCATCCTTTTGCAGTTTAAATGAGACCAAGGCCCAGCTGGCTCAGTCCCTTCTGAAGTAGGTATCTTCCAGACATTTCTTCAGGGGCAGAATGCTCAGAAGTTTCTTAACCAAAATACTCCATCCCCAACTAACCCTCTTCCACTTGGTCAACTGCAGCTTTTTGAAGTGATAAGATGCCTGTCAAGGTCTGTTTATCTCTTCTTTGCTTTAATATAATCCTGGAGTGATCTGACTCCAACAGAATGGGAAGGACACAGTCATTTCCTTCCTTCTCAAAACTGAACCTCTACAATGTAATCTAAGCAAGCTCTCATGACAGTGCTATCAGTGCTACCACCCCTCACACCCAGGATCTTTTCTTGGGATAAGGCCATGCTTTGTACCTTCTCCTCTAGCTGAACTGCAGTTATTTTATCATCTGACAAGGTGATTGAAAGACAGGCCCCAGAGCAAATTCATCTTTGTCTCTTCCCCCTCAAGCTCAGTGCGAGGTCTAGAACAGACTGACAGTACATCAATGTCTGCAAAATGAAAAGTGAATGCTACCAGCCAGGAGGCCCTGAGCAAACACCACCCAAGGGCCAGGTGCAGCAGGTCAGGATCTACTGCTCAGGTCCACATGTCTAGTCCTGCTAACTCTTCCCCACTAGCCCACCATTCCCAAACTGTCCACAAGCCAGATCCAACCTCATTAGCACCTAGTCAGAGACTTTTAGACTCCAGAAAAATCAATTTGCATTTTTTTAGATGTATTAGGTATTAGATGTATTAGGTATCTACAGGGTATTCAGGGTCTCACTACATAAATCATTCTCCCAGTGATCCTCCTATTTTCAGCCTCTCTGGTATTATAGGTGTGACTATCTCAGTGAGCCCTGGGGACAGGGCTAGCGCAGCACACCAGGGATCAAACCCTAGGCCACTGTGCTTTGCCTAAGGAGGTGTTTTAATCTGCTGAGCTATCTGTGTGGGCCTTCAATTTGCATTATTTAAGCCTGCCAGCCCAAGGTATCTTGTCATGGCAGCCCAAACAGACTAAATCTGCTCAAGGAGTTGGATTCAAATTTTGCTGAAGTCCAGCAAAACTCTCCCTGGGTTCAGCAGCACACTCTGGGGGAGGGGCAGGGGCACAATATGTTTGTTTCAGAGATAACAACATTCACAGACTCCCCTGAATGATACCCACCCAAGTGAGGCTGGTGATGCTTCAACATCAGCTAGTTACACCGATTTGGGTGACATCATATTTTTGCAAATCTGGGCTCTCAGTAGTTATGGTGATAAAGAGCAAGTTCCATAGGAAAGCTAACACACACACCAGGAAATGCAGGTGGTAGCGCCCAATCTGATCCTCAGTTCTGAGAAACCACAGAGTTCTACAACACATTCACACCATTACTGTGTAATTATTGTTACTTGAGACAGAATAAAAATGTTTTTATCTCAATTTACGTGAGTTTTTTTCAAATGATTCTTAAGCTATTAGGACACAAATGTACATTATTTGGATTGAACTACTTAAGCAACAAGACTACTAGGTATTTCTTTTGGCCTTAGGCTACCATGAAAAATTTATAAAGATATGAAGGATATTAGAAACAGAGGAATTGTGGGAATCTCAGTGTCAGGCATTTTTAGCTGGACTTCAGTTTCTCTACACTATGTGAACTGGAGACAATTATATATAATAAGGCTGTTGATAGACTCAACTAGGAGAGAATGGATGTGGTGTTTAGAACGGTACCTGGTGCATAAAAGCTGTCCAGGATATGTTGTTGCTGTTATATAAAGGCCAAGTCAGTAACTGGAATTACTAGAGGAAAAATACTGAAAGGGCAGCAAAGAACAATTTCACAACAATCTTTTTCTTTGTTGTTAATGATGTAATCACCATACACAAACACTTGACAGTTTGGTGGTCTGATTAATTCTTTATATGTTCTAGATTAAAGTCTTTTGTCTGAGGGATATTTGGCTAAACTTTTTTCCCAGTTTGTGGGTTTTCTTTTCACTCGGTTGGTGATTTCTTTTGATGCACAAATACCCTTTAATAAGATGAGACCCCATTTGTGGATTTTTCGAAGTATAGTGGCTATCATCAAAATATCAACTGCTAACAAAAGCTAGTGGGGCTGTAGGGAAAAAGGAACTTTTCTCCACTGTTGCTGGAAGTAGGGACTGGTACAACCACTGTGAAAATTAGCGTAGAGCTTCCTCAAAAACTAGGATTAGAGGTCCCATTTGACCCAGCTATCCCCCACAAGGTGTTTTTCCAGAAGAACTAAAAACATCACACTATAGCAATATATGTGCTCCCATGTTTATAGCAGCATAATTTGTCGCAGCTAAATCTTGGAAACAACACAAATGTCCATCAATTGAGGAATGGATAAAAACGATGTGCTATTTTTACACAATGGAGTATTACTCAGCTATACAGAAAGATAAATTCAAGGTTTTTATAGGTAAGTGGATGCAACTAGAGATCATACTCACGAGTGAAATAAATCAGATCCTCACGTGTAAACGTCATATATCTCCCTAGTATAAGAAACGGAAAGAGTAAATAAGATTCAAAAGTTACGATAGGGCTGGCAAGATAGCTCAGCAGACTAAGCACCTGCTTTAGTAAGCACAAGGATCAGGGTTTGATCCCCAGTCCTGCATGCCACACCAGCCCTGTCCCTGGGGTGCACTGAGCCAGGAGACTGAGTCTGGCGTGGTAGTGAGTGCCTGTAAACCCAGTACTGGGGAGACTGAAAACAGGAGGACCACTGTGAGTCTGAACTGCATAGTGAGACCCTATACCAAATACACAAATGAAAAAAGAAAAAAAGTTACAATAAATATTGCAAAAGGGAAAGAAACTGCTCAAAAGGAAAGGACAACTGGGATGGGAAAAAGGACAAAAGAAAGAAGAAATAGATAGATAGATAGATAGATAGATAGATAGATAGATAGATAGAGATATTTATATATATTGTCTTAGCTATCTTGTGTGTGGGTGGGTGTGGGTGTACACACACACACACAAAATAGCTAAGATAACTGTATTACTAATTTCCATTCATTCATTAAAAGGAACAGTTAGTGCTGTTACTGTTTGATCAATCTCACATGCCTATATCTAGCAATCTGAGCAACTCCTTAGACAATAACAATATGCAATACAGTGACAATTGTTAATTTCCTATCATCTTGATTTGAAATTCTGTATGGTTTTCATTGAATTTTTTAATTCTCTTTAAAATTAAAAAAAAAAAAAAAGCTTGGACATCTGTCCCTGGCAGTCACCAGGAAGCATGCTCCAGCTGTAGGTTAACCTTGAAGGCTGGGCCAAGGCAAGGCTTAGGCCTTCCTCTCCACGCCTGTGTACCACATATTCAGTGGCGATGGCCATGTGGTTAGGGGAGGGAGCGTGAGTCTCTTTCCTCGGTGTACAAACAGCAACAGGGGCCAGACAAGGCTAAGAAGTGAGGCTGTGCTAGCAACCGTGCAAATGTGCAGGGTGGCTGTCGATGTTTCACAACTGACCCACGTTATTGTAACCAGCCTGCTGGGCAAGTTGCCCCGGATGCTGGGAGTAAAAGATTGAGTTTTGCAGCTTACCTGAATTGCAGATAATGAAGCCCTTCAGCGTTACAAGGCACCCCCTTCAGACTGAGTCAGACCTCTCACTACATCAGGCCATCTCTGAATTTGTGGATCAAGGCTTTTATCTGCTATAAAATCAGCTCACATTCAATTCCTTAAAAAGAGGTTTGTTGTCAAACCAGCCTATAGTTTTTAAAGTGTAGCTTTGTATTGGGGTAAGGGAAGAAGAAAAAAAAAAAAAAAAATGAGAAGACCTTCTTTAAGGAAAAAAAAAAATCTCAGTTTTCATCAGATCAAATTTCCTTTGCCATTTACTTCTAGGGTTCCTAGGGATTCTGATTTTCTTTAATGCTGAATTTATTCCTTTATTAGACCATCCCTGAAATCGACCTCGTTCTCATGGAGGAGAGATTACGGATTCATTCCATTTACAAGGCTGCTAGCTGACAGGAATTCTGCTGGTAGCTTGAAGGAAATGTGCTTATAAAATAAGAGCTGAGGTTGTAATAAAGCTCATTTTGCCATGTTTTCCTAAATTAAA
>PVJA010048944.1:0-13975 GCA_004027025.1 Myocastor coypus
GGGGGGGGGCAGAGAGACACACTAATATTCCATTAATCTATAAGAAAGAGGAAGAACCTAATAGAAAACCATTCAAAGTTATGAGCTGTATATTTACAGAATTAGCATTGTCTAATGCTAATTAACCTGATGCACTTAACCTGATCATCAGGTTAAGTGAAATAAGGTGAACACAGAAAGGTAGTTCCTACCTGATCTCAATCTTATGGAAAATTTTTAAAAAAATGCTGCTCAAAGCGATTGAAAGGGAAATTGTAAACAGCAGGGCCTGGGCATGGTAGGGTGATGGAGAGATGGGAAGTGGCTGCTCAGTGAATGCTACATGACAAAGAGAAAGAAACTCTAGCATGTGATTGCATGACTACAAGACAATGCTAAGACTCTTTCTATATACGAAAAAGAAAGAAGTTTAGAGTTTCCACCCTAAGGAAATAATATATGTTTGAAGAGACAGATGTGCTTAATTTGATTTAAACACTACACAATGGGCATGTATTGAAACATTACATGTTACCCAATTAACATGTGCAATTTTCATGGTCTTACATATCCACTAATAAAAAGATCATTATTGTACAGTGTTGTAAAGTTTGGAGACCACAGCTCTTGCATATGCAGTACAGAGGGTGAGGGGGCAAATTGCTGCCCACCTTTGGAGGGTCCTTTGCCTCTGTGACAACAATGGTGGTGCCTACACATTTTGCAGATGTGGTGTTGGTGTAATCATGTTACTCTGAAAAGTTAGTCCTGCTGTGTACACAGAGATGTATAAGTAGAGGTGGCATTATTTCCATAATTTTGGGACTGTAGTGGTAGTAACTGGATAACTGCCATGTGTATCATGGTATGCAGATAAATCTATAATGCTGGTTGTGACTGTAACATAACCTTGAGACAAAGACAACAGATACAACCTCCCAGCTCTGCAGTGCTGACTGTGGTCATGTTACATCACTCTGAAGAGTTGGTTGTTATTCACATAATTCTGTTGCCTGGTGCATGGTTACCACAGAGCACTGTGACACTGGTGCTGCTGTGTGTCTCCCAAGTGTTTGTGTGCTGGAAGCCTGGTCTCCCATGTGATACATTAAGAGCTGCTGGGACATTTAAGAGTTGAGGCCTACTGACCTCAGATTATGATCCTGGTCTTTTATTTGTGCTCCCACAGTAACGCCGTCTACCACATGTTGATCTCCCTAAAGGAGCCTTTACAAAAGGCTGAAAAGCTCTTGGCCCTCATAACTGCTTCTCTGCTTTACAAGTTATTCAGCCCCACTCACCTTAGGATAACGGTAGGAAATGGGTTAGAACAGCTGGTGGAAGTAGAAATCTGCTGTGGGAGTGGGGGCAGACATTGTACAACTCTGGAGTGCTGCTGACGGAGTCACATCAAGCTGTAGTTGTTGCTCACATCACTTTATGAAGTTGGTGGTAACATTCGTGTAATGTTATAATGGTCATAGTGATATTCACATAATTTTGTGTTGATGCTGTGATAATAAACATTAGTCATCATGTCGGTGGTTGTTACATAGTCATGTTCCATAAATAATATCCACTCAATTCTGCAATATTGGTAGTGTGAGTCAGATCACTGCATTAGCTTTCTGTTGCTGTGACAAAATACCTGAAAAAACTCAACTTAAAAAGGAAAGGTTTATTTTTGCTTACGGTGTCACAGGTTTGTGTCTAAGGCCGGAGGGGTCCAGGGCAGCAGTGTTATGGGTGGAGGGTGTGATGGAGGAAAGCCGCACACATTGTGAAGTCAGGAAGCAAGAAAGAGGGAGAGAAGGAGCTGGAGCAAGCCCTGTCCTCTGCAGTTCCCACCACTTCCCTGTAACATCATCATGCTATAAATCCACCATTGGTTAACCTATTGATTAATGAGGTCATAGTCCTTGTGATCCAGTGGCCTTCCAATAGTTGAACCAAACTTTCAACACATGAGCCTGTGGGGAATATTTCAGACCCAACTGATAAGAATTGCCTGGTGACAGTGGTGGACGAATCCACATAATTTTCTGATGGTGACACTGGAGGTTGTGGCATCCATCTAACTGTGCTGCCCATCATGTCCGTATACTTTGTGACAGCTGTATTCATGTAAGTCCACAGGGGGTGTGGTGGTGGTGTGCACATGATTCTCTGTGGTGGTTGTATTCATGCAACACCATGATGCTGGTGACATCCTCTGCAGTTTGTATGGTTTCCACATCACTCTGCCATACCGATGTGGAACTGAAATAATTGTACAGTATGGTGGTGACCTTACTCACATAGCATGGGGACTTTGTTGTTATTCATTGGATTCTTCACACAGGCTGGTGGAAGTCACATACTTCTGTGACAGTGGACATACACAATTCTACCAGTGGTCTGTAATTCTGTGATGGTTTTGCTGGTGATAGCAATGTCTCATTACTGTGACATGGATTGTAATATTTACCCTACATCATTCCTTTGTTGGTGGTATTTAAATATTTCTATAATGTTTGTGGTGGTGTTCCTATAAGCCTGTGATATTGGTCACAGCTAGATAATTGTATGATGATTTCATTCCCATAACTATGACAGTGGTTGTATGATTGTAAATCTGTGACACTGGTATGGGTGTTTACACGACACTGTAGTGCTATTGACAATAGTCTTATATCTTAATGATATTGTTTGTGTTATTCACATAACTGGTGGAACTGGTATTAAAACGACTTGGAGTCATTCATCAACCATTGCATATACACAGCTCTGAGGCCTGGTGTTATTAGTATGCACAAAACCTTGCAGCTATGGTGGATGCTTTAATGTACTTTGTACATTGATGTTATTCATATAATTCTGTGAGATTCCTTATGGCTTTCAGGTAAGGCCACAAGAGTGGTAGATGTGACTCTAAAGCATCCACATGACCCTAGTCATGTAGTCACACAGCTATGCACACTGGTAGAGGTTAATTTGCAGGGAATTTACCACTTGTCCTCATAATGTATTTTTTCATGGTATCAGCATGATTATAGAGCACTAGTTGTGCTATTCATGAATTCTATTAGATATAAAAGTCAGCAAGTTGGCCATGGCATTTCTATAACTCTATAAGGCAAATGTCATGGAATTAACAATGCATGGTAGTGGTGGCAGTATTTGTGTAAATCTGTAACTTGGTAAAAATAATTGCGTAGCTTGGCTACATTTTATTTTACTTTTTTTTTTGTTGTTTGTTTATTTATTTCTATGGCCGGCTCAGCCTGCCCTGAGGGCAGGGCTGGCGCAGCATGTGGTGCCGGGGATCGAACCGTGGTCCCTCCAGCTGCCTGCAGGCGCTTTAGACCACTGAGCCGTCCTGCCAGGCCCCAGCTTGGCTACATTAACAGTTGTGAAGTTAACAAAACTGCACAGTGATGATAGTAGTGCTTGTATAATTCTGTGGTTGTAGTCAGGGTATTAATATATATCTCCATGTTATGGGTATTTGAATTAGAATAATTATACCAGTGGTGTGCTCTCTTATTTATACCACAGTGACATTAGTCACATAATTCTGTGGTGGTGTTACATATGGTTAATCTGTAACTCAGCAATGTTGGGTGTGGTCTTCACTTACCTTTGTGACAATGGTAACAGTGTTCACACAATCCATCCACACAACTCTGTAGTACTTCTAGTAGTATTCTCACAACCAGTAGCAATAGTTGTTATAATCACATACCTCTCAGAAGTTATATTATTGATGGTATTCTATTCACAAATCTGTAATGTTTCTACTAGTTATATTCTTAGAACATTGTGACTCTGGTCATGTTCTTTGCATAAATATGCATTTCTAGTGGGGTCGTTTTGACATATTTCTGTGACATTAGCATGGTTTCCATATGATATTGCAATGGTAGTTGTGGCATTTACATAATAATGAAACGTTGGTTGTGTCATTCATGTAAATGTGGTGGGAAAGTTACTCATATAACTAGTAATTGCAATGATGACATCCACATAACCCTGTTATTGTTTATGGTTTCCGTATAACTCTGTCATAATTTCTATACAGTTCTGCAGTGGTGGGTGGTAATGTTTGTGTGGTTCAGCACCACTGTTTTTGTGGTATTCTCACAATTGTGTGATGTTGGTCATGGTATTAATGTCACTACAGTGATTTTGGTGGTATTCCTATAATTCTGGGACATTAGTGTATGTTGCACTCACATAGCCCTGTGTGGTCAACTGTGGTAGTCATGTAACCCTGTGATACTGGTCATGGCTTTACACAGCTCTGAAACATGGATGTGATATTTGGTAATTCTGTGGCTTGGATGGTGGTGATTGTCACACAACTGTACTATTGGCCTTATTATTTACAGAGACCAATGGTGGACTCATTCTCAAGGCCAGAGACTGGCCTTGTGGTTGGCATGGTTGCATAACTGCAGTGTCAGTAGAACTGTGAGTGATACCACTCTGTGGCATTGGTCATGGAGTCCTCATGGAGGGGTTCAAATAACTCTGGGATGTTGATGGTAGTGCAGTAGTGTGCAATTCAAGTACAGTCCTTTCAGTATCACACCATCAGATTTATTGACTAAATCTAAATTTAAAGGCACTTTTCCAAAGTGACATGTCTTTTCCAAAACATTTGAACTTTCAAACTCTCCAAGGTCTTTATGTAGTGTACCTAGTTCTTTGTCCCTGCTTTTAGCCATGCCTATACATGTGCACACACAACTTCGTGTGTGATGCTGATCAAAATTTAGCCATACACTGAGATACATAGACTTGAGCTTCTGAAAATTGATGGCAAAAAATACAGAAGAAGGTTTTCTGATAAACAAAGTTATCTAAAGTTTAAGACACCAAAATCTATTCATTATGTAATTACATTTAATGGTAGCTATGTAGTGTTTTTATTCTTTGGACATGGATAAACCTCTGGAAGCTTTGTGAACAACTAGAAATAAGATATTGGGCTGGGGATTTTATGATGTCAGACCAAACATGTATTTAAATAACATTGAGTAAAATGTTTCTGATATTTGCTGTGTAAAATATACCTTAATGGAAGCTTTAAAAAATGTACATCAAAAAATGACAATATTAAGAGGTTTTATAAAAGTCAAGTGTGATACATAAGCCCTCAGTTATTTTCTTTTTACCGCTTTTTTTATTCATATATGTTTGTCATATAGGCAGTTTACAGTTATTTGTATGAGTACCCACATGGCTTATAATATAGCTTGATTCTTTTTTTAAAAAATTGCCTCCCCTCCCTCCTTGCTCCTATAGATCCCCTTAATAATAACATTAATGGTGTTATTATTAATTTTATCTCATGTTTATGACATGTTTACATTCATTGTGGTCACGAGGCCCCTACATGTGACCTAGCTTTATGTTCTTATGGATGCAAATTACTACGTTAATAGAAACTGAACAGAGTCACATGACAAAACTTAAGAGCTACAGTGTGACTTGAGAAGTGTGTGCTACTTCTCACTTGCCCTTGTTATAGTTAGGATCCCTCTTTCATTTTGGCTGTCAGGCTCATCATGATCTACGTTTCTTCCCCTTGCAGTACTTGGGGTGCATTGAAGTTCTGCGCTCAATGAGGTCTCTTGACTTCAGTACCAGGACACAAATTACCAGGTAAGCCCACTTGGAAGCAGACTCCTGATGTCAGCGGCTGGAGGTGGGCGATCTGAGCCAGGACCCACTGAGTCTGGAGACACCGGCATGTGCATCCGTGTGTGTGACTCTTGTCACTCAGCAGGAGCACGGTGAAGGACATCTGATGTTATAGTTAAGCTGCAGACATATAGAGTAGTCTAAGTATTTATATTTGTTTCATTTACCTAAAAACTCTGATGTAGATTATTTCAAAATTAACTAAACTGTGTTCTTTTTTCATTAAGAAAATCAAGATATCCATAGAACATTTCCCACAGTATGCTGAGAACAAATTGAATAAAATTAGTAGTTGAAATTTTCATGGGAGTAGGTAATTTAGAAAGCAGTTCCATTTTTAAGCTATCAGAATTTTGACTATTTTATATGTATTTTCCATTGTCTACTAGATTTTAAACTTTTTAGGGCTAGTATTTAAGTACTGTTTCTATGCAATCTTATAACCTAGCACTGTTTGAAATAGAGCTCATGCTATGAGAATAATGCCAATCTCAAGTCCTCTCACTGAGCAGAGTAGGACTGCATGTAGAAAACAGTTACATTTCTGTGGAAGTGAAGTTTCTGAAGCTTTAGCACCTATGGAACTGTGTCATCTAAATCATGACCTCAGAAAATGCCTTGTTGACTTCAGTCAAATAGCTGTCTTATTTATCTTTGAGCCAGCAAGCTAAATGTTGAAACTTAGGAAGTAAGTATTGCTAATAATTAACTGCTCAGTCATGTGTACATCTCAAGGCTGTGGTTAATACTCTGGTAACGCCTCTTCTTGCTAGTCTGAGCTCAGTCCTGGATATACTTTCGAACAGTAGAGAGTGAACAATCAAATCTATTTTAAGGTTTTTGCTTCCTTTATTTAATGTGCCAAAGCCCCTGCTGGGGCTGCATGTGGGCCCACATCTCTCACTATAGCCTCGGTGTGGATAAGCTCCACAGGCAGGCATGCTGGGGCAGACACAAGCTTCAATCCTGCTCCCAGGCAGATGCTGAAAATCTGCCAGGCACAGCTGGACAGAATCTGTGAAAGGTGCTGAGTGGTGGCAGACGGCTGTGATTCCAGTGAGACTTGGGAGCCTTTGCCAGCCCCTGCCTCAAGGAAGATGGGGCTGGAGAGGCAGCTCAGTTGGAGCTTGCTCAGCACGCTGGAGGTCTTGGGTTCAATTCTTGGGATCAGGAAACGAAACAAAGTAATCAATAAACAACAGCCAAAATCAACTCCCCAAAGGTGCACATGTTCCTTTCAGGCATGCTGTTTGCTGAAGCCCGGACTTCGGTGACCTCCTCGCTGATGTCAGCACTGGGAGGTTGGAAGGGTGGCTGTTTGAGGAGGAGACACAGAGGACCCCAGAACACAGAGTCCTAGTTTCCAGCAGGGAACCTGGGGCGAGAATGAGCCCCAGAGGACTCTCACGTGTAGTGTGGAGCTTTGAACGTGAGCAAGCAGTAGCAAGCTCTAGTGACAGGAAGAGAGGGGCCGGGCCACACAGGTGGGGATTCCTTCCACAGTGGGGTATGTGGGCTGCTTCAGCCTCCAGAAAGGAACAACCAGCCCACAAGACCCAGAACATTGGTGCTCTCTGTCCACCCTCTCTCGTCTTCCAAGACATCGCTTTGACCAGTGTGCTCTAGATGCCTGCAGAGAACAGGACTGAAAGGTAAAGCCTTTCAGCCACGATCCTCGGCCCTCCAGCTGCACGCATGTCCGTGCCTTCCGGAATCTAGGCCTGAGCCTGAGCCCGGGCCCGAGCCTGAGCCTGAGCACTGGAAGTCCATGCTATGTACTGGAGGCCCACGCTATCCTCGCTGGCCAAGACGGAGTGGCTAATAAAGGCGGGACAATGGGCAGGAAAGGCCACATGGCACCTCGCACATCCAGGCAGCACTGTGCAATGCTGCCTCAGCTCTGAGTATCTTTGCTTATGTTTTGGAGTTCGTTATTTTGGCATGTGTTCTGAGGAGTGGGCCGGGCTTTGCCGTGTCATCTTCCTTATATTTGTGAACGGGCAGTGCTGGGGCTGGGGTTCCCTGGTGAGAGCAGTGTGTTCCTTCTAGACACATCAGAAACAAGTGATTCCACACAGACCACCTTGGGGACTCCAGCCAAATAAGACATGCACTTTCTCATTGGACACCATGAGGAAATCAAGGCAAATCTTGCTAGAGGCCTTCTCAGAGGGCCTTATTGGAAGATCTGATCTTTACAAGTAGGCTAATTGATTATGCTATTTCTAAATTTTCATTTTCACTGCAAAATAACCAGTTCTTATATAGCTCTCAGCTCCAGGGAAAGGAACGCATCTTATTTTTGTAGCCTCCCCGAAGCTGGTTGAGAGAATTTGGAAGGAGAGCGAACTGGCCGCACCCCATCCCAACCAGCTTCACCCCGAGAATGTATGGCTTTGGCTTGCACCTCCTGGGCTCCTGAATGTGTTCTTCATGGCGGGCTCTGTGCCCTCCAGGGGAGTGAGGCTTGAACTTAGTATTGTCCAGTTCCCTGTTCTTTTGGGACCCTGTCCTGCCCAGATGTGCATCCTGCCTGTGTTGGTTCTCCAGTCTTAGCACCAGCTAGAATGACTGCACCTTCTTGTCTCTTTGGTTGGCATTTCACATAAGAGGGTATCAGACACTGGGGTGTGATAATTACAGGTTGCAAGGGCCCCAGAGCCATCAGGCCACATGCCAAATAGTGGCATTCATTGCAGGACACTATTTGGAATCAGGGATGAGGGTTCTTTCATGCCTTGGTAAGTCTAGGGAGACTTCCTGGGGGGATTTGTAAGCCTGGATCAATTTTTACCCTAGCCATGTGGCAGACCCAGGCAGACTCCTGGAGTGTCTGGAGATGGGCAGGAGCATGCCTGGAAAGCCCTGGGTAGCCTCACATGAGCTCTGCCTGCCAGGAGAGAGGGCTGTGCCAGTGCCCAAAGTTCCCATAGGGCAATCTGCCCCTGGAAAGGTTTGGCCTGAGACCCGCTGCTGTGAGGCCATCAGGAGAAGCTGAGGCACAGGATATTGGGGCTGTCCTCCTTCAGGGTTGCCTTCTGCTTTCCTGCTCTGCTCCTCCTCTGCATATTGCTATGAGGTGGTTTTTACCTGTGGGCTTAAGCACACCATTGTTGTGGACATGTCTGGCTCAGCCACTGGACAGTAGGGACCCGGGCAGCCTCTCCTTGGTTGGACCTGACATGCATGTGTCTCAGTTTGCATTCTTCCTTCCCTCCCTCCCCGAGTAGGACTGGCAGGAGGAGGTCATCAGAGAGGTTACCTAGAAGGTCCTGGCAAGTGGCAAGTGAGCACGAGCACTGGGTCTTTCTAAGAAAGTGCACTGTGGGCTACATCCCATATGTGTACAAACAAGAAAGCGGGGGTGCCTGACCACTAACTTCCCCTCCTCACAGTGCTGGCCAGTTTTACTTCCACAGTCACTCTGAGCCAGCTTAGAAAGCTGGAGGAGCTGTCAGCAGGAAGGAAGTGGGCAGATGTGTGTGCTTGAGGGCATGTGGTCACATGGAAAGGTGCCTCAAAGTGACCAGGCTGCTGGTGGCCAGGCTGGAGGAAGCTAGGCAATGCTGTGTTCTGGGCTTCCATGTCTGTCTCTGGTTTATGCTTTTGGTTGGTTTTCTGGAAGCTGTGCTAGTCCAGTCTCACACAGCAGGCTCCAGAATGCTCGGAGCAGAGCCTGTCAGAGACTCGGGATCACTGGTGTCTTTATCTCTCAGGCAAGACTGGGACCCTGAGAGTCAGCCCAACCCTGCCACCTAGAGACACATTGTGTCCCCCAAGGAGACGCACCTCTCTAGAGCCAGCAGCTCGTCCAGAGGTAGGGTACAAATCCTACTTGCAGGCTTTTTGGGAGACTTGGAAATGAGACCTGCCAAATTCCAGGGCTGCTCCTGACACATAGTAGGTGACCAGTAAGGGAGACAGACTTATCATAAGCCTCATTTTCTATTTATGCTTTATAAATTTTCATATAAGAAAATATCCATCATTGTTTAGTAATATAATACCTATTAGCAGTTGATATAAATTATCACTGTCAATCAACTTCATTCAGAGTATTAATCTTTCCTAACCAGAAAGACTGGTTTGATGTAATAAGCCAGTTATTAAAAATTAATTGGTATAAGATGTTAATTCTCACATGCATATTGTGTAACATCTCACCTAGTTCACACATCTGACTGCGAATAATGCAGATGATAATGACAGTAGTATGGAATGCACTAAGCATTCTTCATTCCTTAAGCAAATATGTACTGAGAGCATACTATGTCTAATTACTGCTTAGACGTTGAGACTAATGTGTAGAATTAGTGATTAACTTCTATTGGATGAGAAAAGAGAAAACAAAGATCACATAAATAGGAAGCATGGGCAAACTCTGCATTTTCTGTTTTAATAGATGGAAATAACCAAATGCCAGCAATTCCACATCGTCCCATGTAGGAATTTTAGACAGCAGTGAGGGCACCCCTTGTGTCTTCTCAGTAACCCAGAGACAGGCTGTGCGCCCATGGAGGATGACAAGACTGAGGGTCAGAAAGTTTGCTCACATTATCTAAGACCATGTAGCTGGGAAGTGACAATATGGAGGTGTGAGCTGGAAGGGTCAGTGTAGAGCCTGAGGGCTAAGAAGCTTGCTCTATTTTCACCTAGGTGAAGCCCCAGAAGGATGCCAGGCATGTGGGCACCATTTCGGGGATGTGAATTACAGAGCTATTGCAGCATGTTTCCTGGCTCCCAGGCTCTGGCCAGCAGGCCTGTATCCTATGCACGTTCCAGAGAAGATGGACCTACAGTTGGTTGGGATGCAGGACAAGTCTGTGGGAGGTAAATGTCAGCTCAGGACAGTGTGGCCTGCACAGATCCTGGTCTGCATGGTTCTTAGGACACTTCATTCCAGAAATTATACATCCCAAGAAGGACAGCCATCCTTCTGCTGTGACCCAACAATGAATTGAGTTTCCCCACAGAATACAAGAACATGTAACAAAACACTCATGGTTCATAATTTACTGAAAGGAGGAGGCCTAGCTACCACAAATAGCCACAATGTGGGATGGGGTGTGGGAAGGGGCAGGATGGGCAAAGAGATCCAGGATGTAGGGTTTCTTGCTAAGCGACCTAGGGAGAATGCTTTCCTCTGATCACTTTAAACATGTGAATTAATCAACTGAGATATAGTGTCTGAGTTTTTCAGAGCAAGTTGAGGATTTTGCAAAGCTTTACATGCAAAGCCTCAAGATTTGTTGCCTTCTTGGGCTACCTGTGAGCCTGATTCTGCACCCTGCTGTAGCTTTCTGGTTGGTAAAGAGATACTTCCTTGAGAGTGGGGAGAGAGGAGGACATCTTTACATGGAAAGATTTGGTGCTAGGGATGTGTTAGGTTTCTGTAAAAAGTTTATCGTGGCTTATATTTGAGTTCCAGATCATAATGGACTAAAGCAGCACATCTTGGCAGAGGTTCATGGCAGAGCAAACCACTGGCATCACAAACCAGAGACTAAAAGAGAGAAAGAGAAGGGTCTCACAGTTCCTGTTGAGGACAAGTCCCTAATGACATAACGACCTCCCCATGAAACCCCGCCTCCTAAAGATCCTCTGCCTCCTGAAGATCTAGCACCTTCCAGGAGTACAGCTTGGGGATCAAGCTTTTAATACACAAGCTTTGGGGGAAGCAGGCAAGATCCCAACTATAGCATGGGGTTAGAGCAAGGCCTACGTGAGTCCAAGTGGTACAGGCTCCACGTACCAAGAGCAAAGATCTCTATTGTTCCCTGCCATGTGTTCTTGGAAGGAAGAGTGATTTCTGCTTAACTTGGGAATCAGTGAATCCTTTTTAAGAATCCTGCAGGCTAGCTGGAGTGAGACTGTGGGATGGTCTACGTTCTACAGGTGTTCTGATCTGGATACCATACCCACAGATTTGATGCTCATATAGATCATATCATTCCCTTAAGCTTCAGCATCCATCAGAATCACTGGCAGAGCTTGTTACAGTGTAGCTTGCTAAGTCCCCAGACACCCAGTTCTGACCTAGAAGTTTTCAGATCAGGAAGGAAAATTTGAATTTCTAAGTAGTAGGTTTTCAG
This sequence comes from Myocastor coypus, assembly GCA_004027025.1. NCBI lineage: Eukaryota > Metazoa > Chordata > Mammalia > Rodentia > Myocastoridae > Myocastor > Myocastor coypus. The sequence continues at coordinate 11,760 of PVJA010048944.1, forward strand.
GAGATGCTGATACGGCCCTTCTAGGTACCCTCCTTGGAGAATAACTATTGTATGGTTCTACTTTAACTTTAGAACCATTTTCAATGACCATCCATAGGGCCATAACTTTGAAAACCAGTGTTTATGTTCTTTGATTGGTTCCACTCATCCAAAAACCTTAAAACAGTCTAAATGATTCCATGCAGCAAGTTTGCGTTGTTCTTTCCCATATCCTCTGTACAGACCATCTGGCATGGTGCATATTTATAACCCTCATGCCAGAAGCACAGCTGTGCCACAGTGTACCTCTCTGACTGCCCCTTTTCTGTCCCCAAGCTCACTTATCTCCAAATATCTCCATAAGGATCCCTTTGTGTTTGTCAGAAGCAACCTTGGGGGGCAGGTGTGGACACATATTATCTTGGGTTCTGTTTGGGCCCTGTGCTTGTCAGCAGGGTGACCTTGTACATGGATTGTAAGCTTTCACAATGCAACACGTTTCTCCCAGCTCTGCGATGTTTTGCCTATACCAAATACCTGTGCCATGCTCATGGTCATCTATGGCTCAAAGCCTGAACATTCAGTTACAAACTCATATTTTCTCTGAGCTATAAGACTGCTTGGCCTGGATCCTCCTGGAAACCTTTGCCCCTTACACATGATACATGCATGCACTCTTAATGACCTAGCCACATACATTATCTACCCTAGAATACCATCTGCTATAAACCATTTAAAAACACACTGTCTATTAAAATAAGACAATATTAATATTATTGTGTAATTATATTTTATGTTAATATAGCAATATGTCAAGAGCTGAAATTCCATGGCTGTGGAATGAAGCATAGGACAACATCCCTGTGAATTGTGTACTAGACAAACATTCATGAACTTATAATGAACACACAAAACCTAAATCACGAAAGAAAAATTTTGACAAGTTGGGGTTCTAAAAATTAAAGTTTCTTTTTTTTTTTTTTTACTTTTTAAAAATGCATTTGGTACAGCTATGCAGCTTGGATGCATAGTGATCCTCCTGTCTCAGCCTCCCTACTGCTGGAATTATAGGTATATAGCACCACACCCCAACTTGGTAGCTGTCTTAGTGTGTCTGGCCAGAATGTGGTGCCAGGAACCCAACCTGGGCTCTTGCACTTGTTAGGCAGGTGCTTAGACCTCTGAGCTAACTCCCTGGCCCTCAAGTTTCCTTTTTAAGTACAGTTACAAGGCCAAAAGACGAATAGAAGACTAGGCAAAAATATTTAAAAGAACAGTGGATAAAAAAAATTGCTACCAGAATATAGAATGGAGTCTTGTAGTGCTATAATCAAAGAAACTAAGTCTAAAAATGGGCTATCATTTGAATAGCACTTCACCAAAGAAGAGAGATAGAGGGCAGAGATGCGTCTGAAAGAGTGGCATCAGACATCAGCGAGATGCAAATTAAAACCACACAGAGATGTAACTATACATCTTCTGGAATAGCAGACCAATCCCAACTCACAATGCAGAAGCAATGTTGTGGAGCAGCCAGGCTTTAGACACCTGTGCTGGGTATACAGAGTAGCACAGCTGCCTTGGAAAAAAATCAGCCATTTCTTATGAGGTTGTCAGGACCTAGCAATTCCATTCTTGGATACTTTCTTTAATATAAACATGCATCCATAAAACACACAAACACGTGTGGAATGTGAGTCACAACTTGATTCATGATTGTCTCAGACCAGAATCTAATACCCATCTACTGAGGAACAGAGAATCCATAGAATGGAATACTATATCATAACAAAAAATACTATTGATACAAGCAACAATATGAATGAATCTCAAAAATATCATGTTACATGAAAGAAGCCAGATAAGACAGACTGCATGTTATATGCTTTAATTTATATGGCATCTGGGAAAGGTAAGAGTACTAAGATAAAAATCAGATCAGTGGTTGCTGGGGTCTTGTCTTAGTTACTTTTCTGTTGTTGCTGGGACAAATACCCAACACTCAAAATGAAAGAAGGAAAAGTTTATTTAGCTCACAGTTACTGGAGGTTTCAGTCCATATTCGGCCGGTTCTGAGGTTGAGTGGCACATGGCAGAGAGCAGCAGTTCATGGTGGTGGAACAGCAACAATATGGTGATAGAGGCAACTGACCAACCAGGAAAGCAGAAAGCAACAGCACCAGTCTGTCTCTCTGTCTCTCTTAAATTACTTCAGGGTCTCTGCCTTAGCCTATCCA
>PVJA010048945.1:0-13977 GCA_004027025.1 Myocastor coypus
AATATTTTATTTTATTTATTTTTTCTTGTTTCAGAACCTTTGTTTGTTTATTCACTCATTTTTATGGCCGGCTCAGTTCGCCCCGAGGGCAGGGCTGGCACAGCATGTGGTGCCGGGGATCGAACCGTGGTCCCTGAAGCCGCCCAAGCTTTCCCAAGCAGGCGCTTTAGACCACTGAGCCATCCCGCCGGGCCCCTCCTGTTCTTTCTTTCCATTCACTTCTTGGGGTTTCCTGTGGGCACCTCTGTTAGCCAAACCCAAGTGGAATCCAGTGTGTGGAAAGCCTGCTGCTACAGCTCATGAGAGTCAGGAGCAGGGTGGAAACAAAGCCGGTCAGAGAAGGGCAGAGAGCAGATCCAGAAGGCAGGTGGAGAATTCCTGAGGTTCCAGTTCCATGACACCAGCCACGTATGCCAAGGAGATGGTTGACATGAGTTTGGAATTAGCTTGCGCTTCTCAGGCTTGCCAGTCAATACCCATAAGCCGCAGCGAGTGCTCATCTAGGAAATTTCTAAGTGGAACTCATTGTCCAGGCCTAGAGCTTCCAATTCAACACCTTCAGTCTCCCCACCTTGAAGAAGGCATTGACCCTTCTGTGCATCTTCCATACAATGGGATAAAAATGTCTCCTTGACAGGGAGCATAACACGTGAGAGAAATTAAACATGGTGGCTGTCACAAATGTTATGGAGAGAAAGCATTCCGTCCCAAACTTCCTTGGGTCTCCACAAGATGCATTCTTGAGAAGGATCCTGAGGTTCCGGCCTCTGAATGGACTTGCCATGGACAGGCCGGGTCCTATTGCTGACTGGCCCTTCCAGGGAACCTGTGGCAGGAAAGCAAAGATCATTCTACATTCTGGAAATGCATTGAAGTCTTTTATACATCCTTTCATCCTTATCCTTCAGAATTAATAGGATCTTTACCTTGGATTCGTGTGTGTGTGATGGGGATTCATCATGTCAGCTTTAGAAGTTGAGAAGTTTAGTAAGGCAACTCAGCTGTGGGCCTGGGCCCTCATTTCACGGTCATCCTCATGCTGTGTGAGAGGAGGGCAGGAGATGATTGGAGGGCAGCCTGCTCAGACTCGCTCTTCTCCCTCTGCTCCTCTTGCTGCTGCCTGCTACCTTGCACTTTTGCCCTGCACCACTCCACCCTGCCTTGGAGCCAGCTGATGACCAACTGGAACCTCTGCCAACGTGAGCTAAATAAACCCTTCCCTTCCTCAATTTGGGGTTCCTGGTACTTTGTCTCTGCAACAACGAGCAACCAAGACACCATGTTTTAATTTTTGTGTAGCCAAAAGCTGAAGGAAACACGGATATATACTTCTGCAGTGGGATGCCAGCGAGACAAGGACTATCTTATTTCCTACCAGCATCTTTCTCACGTTGGAGGCTTGTTATGGAACTCTTTGTGGTGAATGGGTGAAACACTTACTTTTAAAAGAGTGTGTTGGGACATCAAGACAGCTCTTAGAACCCCAGCAATGTTTTTCAGTAACAGGTGTTAATTTCTTCTTACTACTCTGGAGGTTTAAAGAGCTAGATGATAGGGTTCAAGGATGGGGGTCCCTCTGCAGCCGCCTCCCATGCCTTGAGCCATAGCCAAGACGAGCTTGTGGCCGTACCATCTGGAAGGCACTCTCCAGCCTTTGATCAGGAGCCTGTGGTCCCCAGGGGAGGGGACCTGGGCATTGCCAAAGGTGTGAGGACGTCTGCCTGTGGGCTGCAGCCCTGCAGACATGTCCTGCCTCCATGGTCAGCCCACTCTTTCTTTGCGGGTTGAGAAATATCTTCTTTTTGGTTGCCCTATTTTAAAATTTACCAAAGATCAAAGTTTGTGTCTTTGATATTTTTGCCTGAATCAAAGGCTAAAAACTTGCTTATGCTTGAAGCCTCCTCTGTAAGGAAAAAAAAATATGATTGGGTCCAGGTGGATATATTTGGTTACCTGTTTATCAAATTACAGGTACTGATTGCAAGTCGCTACGCCTCAGCATCTGATACCCTGAACGCGTTTAAATAGCCACTATCCCATTTCTCCTGAGGGTTAGCATTCCATTGCAAACGTATTTTCTAACTAGTTGCTTCCCAGGTAAGCACCCCTGGAAGCATTTGAAAAGAAGGTCTACTGTATTGTTTTTATCTTCCATAAACTCTTTTCCCAGAATTTGGTGGAAATCATTATAAACACCTAAGTGTGAAGCAAGTTCTGCTGATGTGCTAGAGAATTTCTCTTCTCCACATAAACGTACAGCCTGTTTGCTCCCAAGATCGACACTCCCCTGTCCAGCTGTCTACCCAGCGTCCTGATTTGAATATCTAACTGGTATTTGAAGTTATTATGTCACCTGCAGAAGTTTACATGTTCAATAAGGCGACTCAGAGGTGGGCCTGGTCCCTTGCTTCATGATCACCTGATGCTGTGTGAGAAGAAGGCAGGAGGTGGCTCGAGAGCGGCGCTCCCACGAGGGCAGCCTGCTCAGGCTCGCTGTTCTCCTTTTGCTCTGTCAATACAGCTTCTCATAGAGCTAACGATCTTATAGTATGCAGAATAAATGCCATTTACATTACCTCTCACTTAACAATCGAGGCTTTGGCGTTTCCTACTTCAGTGGTGGACATCTTAGGGGTGTATTTCACTCACTTTTTTCCTTCCCGCTCTGTATCCAACGCTGCAGTCAATCCCAGCTTCTCCTCAGAAGAGACCCAAGCTCGCGTCACACACCGGTAATCGCTGGTACTACATTAGTCCTACTAGAACCACTTCTCACCAGGGAAAGACTGGAAAGGGCGCGCTGCTCCCGCCCAATGCTGCTCCCAACGCAGTGGGGGCACAGGTCCTTGGAAAGCCTCACTGAGATCACTCCTGCCTTTGCTCAGCATCCTATACCAGGTATTCCACCTTACTCTGTATTAAAGGGAAAGCGACCAAGGCTGGACAGAGAGGCTTCCGGCCTCCTCCTACCACTTAGACACGGTTCTTTTCTTACTTCCCATCCCCTTTGTACACCAAGGTCCCATGATTCTGTGAATGCTCTAAGGCTGGTTCTGCCTCCAGGCTTCTTGCTCTTGCTTTTTCTGTGCTTTTCTCTATTTCACAATCCTTATCAGTTTCCTTAAGACTGAGGATGGTGGAGGTCTTCTGTAGCCACCCTCAGGGTCTCTCTGTGCACTGCACCCCATTTTATTGCTGTCCATAGCATTGAACAGCATTTGATGAAATACAGCTTTTCTGTTGTTTTGGGGAGAGGATCTTGTTATGCATTTCCCGTGGCTTTCAGCTCACTATGTATTCCAGGCTGGCCTTGCACGCACAGTGGTCCTCTAGCCTCAGCCCGCTAACTGCTCAGACAGCAGAAGTGCTCCGCCATGCCCAGTGTAACTGATGTACTTAATCTGACACAAGTGAGTAAACAGCACATCCACCAGACCTGAAGCAGAACTCTGGCTAGACAGACATTTCAAGTTCGTCACTGGGGTTGGTAAGCCAGGAAGGCTGGGCAGTACCTCAAACCAGGAGAGCGGGGACCCCGACCTGGGATGCCAATAGTAGGCTCAGAGGAACCAGACACAACAGAGAAGGATCAGAACCTGCTCACCTGCAACACAGGAGCTTTTCTAAGTGGGAGGGGGACCTAGGGACAGAGAGAAGGGTCCAGGGGAGGGACGCAGGCACCAGGAGGGAAAGCGTGTCCTGCCCGTGGCCGCCGCCCCGAGGCATGGAACCACTTTGCACGGTGCACACGGGCAGATGGAGAAAAATCAACACTACGGCAACTCCAAGAGAAGCCACCCGCACTGACCCTGGCACAGAGCTGGCTTGAGGCAGCCCGGGCCCCCTGCCTGGGGCCTCAGGGAGAGGAGACTCTATACCAGGCAGAGCCGAGCTTCTGTAGAGCAGGGGTCGCTTGATCTTCTGAGCTGCTCACCTCGTCCCCACCCAGTTTCTTTTCTCCTTCCTCCACAAACAGCCCCGACACGACCTTGCCCAGGGCGGGTACCAGCTGGGCGTGCCTGCGTCTTTCCTCTGAACTTTCCCTCCCACTCCTTCTACATCAACTTGCATTTTTCTCCGCGTTTCATTTTCAATTTTTGTTCGATATTGTTTCATCTACAAGAGAAAAGCGTAAAAATATGTACATTCAAATCCTTGAGGGAATGACGCAGGGCGTGAAACCGTAGAAACAGAAGCATGCCGGGGTCCCATGGCGGCTACACGCCGTGGAGAGCTCACCGCGGTTGTGGATGGGGAGAGACGTGCGTGGGCTGAGGACCTTGTACCTGGAAGTGACGTCGGAGCGCTGTACCAGGTACTTCAAGGAGATAATAGATGCTGTCCTCCCAAGAGCTGAAACAGGGACACGTGGCAACTGAATGGCTGACCAGCCCCCCAAAACGGGCCCTAAAGGTGAAGCTGCTGGAGTCAGAAGTGATGCACCTTCATTTCAAATGCAAGCTCCACACCGCAAGCCACGAGCGCTGCTGCGTCTCCCGTGGGCAATAATGCGCAGGAGGTCAGCAGGAGCCAGGATGGGTTCTCTCAACAAAAATTAAACGTTAATGCCATTCCAACCATCACAGAAAGCCACTGAGTGAAGAAAAACTATAAAAATGTAAATGATGGGAACTTTACAGATATTGTGAATGGGGAAAGAGGGTAGAATGCAAAGAGGAAGAAATGCGCGTGCCTCAGGGTGGGGCACGGACAGACCCCGGGTGCTGAATCTCAGCACTGGCATCGTCCAGGCCAAGGCTCTGGGGAGAGCTGCAGGGAACACAGTTGGTCACGTACCAGTTCCAAGCAGCTAGGACCATGTCCCTCCGCCAGCATGCCTGTCTCTCCCTCTCCAGCAGGTTGTATCGCGGGACAGTCCCAGGCACCTGGAGGTGCCCAGAGGACACAGTGCACTAGATATCACTGCGCTTCCAGGTGAGGTCACCGTGCTCAGCCAACCTGGGGCTGAGACGGCTTCCTGAACAGCCCTTTTGCCTACCGTGCAGACTGAGAGACCTAGTGGCACAGGCACGGGGCACAAGGCCAGAGACAACCCTGCTGTGACACTCAGCACTTGTCATGTGCAGGCATGGAGCACATGCAGGAGCTGAGCTGTGTGGAGCTGGAGGCTGACTGTGGGAAACCCTTCCAAATTGATATCCTGACCAAGTGATTCCTGAATTGGACAGCTCCAAAGCTTTAGGTGGAGAAACCGAAAAGGAGTTGTGAAGCTGCAAGAATCTGTCTCAAAATATCAATGATTTAAAATGTAAAACGTTGCCGGGCGTGGTGGCTCACGCCTGTAATCCCAGCACTTGGGAGGCTGAGGCAGGAGGATCGCTGCGAGTTCGAGACCAGCCTGGGCTACAAAAGTGAGCTCAAAGTCAGCCTGAACTGCACAGTGAGACCCTGTCTCAAAAAGCCAAAAAATAAATAAATAAATAAATAAATAAATAAAATAAATAAATAAATAAATAAATAAATAAATAAATAAAATGTAAAACGTTGCTTGTCAGTATTGATTCACAGTAACCAGTAATCACGAAGACTGAGGGAGTTGGCCACATACATAATGTGGCATAACTCGGACTTTGTCCCCTTCCTCTGGCCTTGCACTCCCACGCCTCATCTTCTCCTTCCTCTATGCACAAGATCTATTTATACCACCCACACTGCACAAAAGTCACACTCTACCCTCAGGATCTAGCAGAGTCAGTGGTGGCAACAGGAATGCCCCTGACCAGGACAGGAGAGGGGCCCCAGATCTGGGCAAGTCTTGCATCCCAAGGTTATGCAGATGCACAAAGAAATGGCACCATGGCCACAGAAGCCAGCATCGGGTCTGGGAATTGAGCTTCTGAAAACAGAGGGGCTTTGAGGTGAGCTGTCCCAGGGGTGTCTGAGGACAAATGCTTCAGTGTGTGGCTGCCTAGAGGAGCAGGAAGACCAAGAATTTCTGCTTTACCTCAGCATCGACTTCTACCTGAGGAGAAGAGTCTCTGGCAATAAAACATAAGTGCTTCTGCTTTCCGAGCGGAGCATGACATGTCACACAGGAAGGGAAGGGCTATTCCTGGGCATGCTTGGATTTGTGATTATGAGAGTTCAGGAGCCCACCTGTGAAAACGAATGCACACAGCTGGGCTAAGGAAAGAGGGACCTTAGGGGAGGAAATGTAGCCCTGGCCCAGAGCTAGCGGGAGAGCTGCCTTAGGGTTCTCCAGAGAAAGAAACTTGTTCTGTACAAAAGTGCCTTGATGCCTAGATGGCTTCTAAAAGTTTCTCAGGTGCCTTTTATTAAATGGGATTTTATCCACTTCTCACAGCTGAAATAAGTCTGAAGGGACAGATAAATAGTTGCTAGGACATTTGCTGGAAATTACACCACATATAACAGAAGAACACTATGAATTTCAAGATCTTGTAATTGTAAAGTTACTTTCTATAAAATACTTTTAAAGCTGGGTATGGTGGTGCATACCTGCAATCCCGGCATTTGGGAGGCTGAGGCCGGAGGGTCACAGCCAGTCCAAGGCCAGTCTCATCTATGTAGTGATTTCAAGACCATTATGAACTACGCAACAAAGGCCCTGTCTGATAAAACAAAGAAAAATTAATATATTTTTAATTTTGTACATATTTTGTAAATGTATTAGTATTGATTAATTTGACAAGATGCTAGGTTTCAAGGTGGCTGTTTTCACATGAGCACGTAACTGATTTGTTTTTTTTTTTTTTTTTTTTTTGAGTCAGATCTCGCTTTGCAGTTCATGGCCGGCCTTGAGCATCTTTGCAGCCCTGGACAGTCTCAAACCTTCCATGGTCCTCCTGACTAGGTTCCCACGTCCTGGGATTGCCGGTGTGCGCCACTCCACGGGGCCAACACACCTCGATCATATCCACCCCGTTACCCTCTCTTACACACCCCTTCTCCTCCCCCTTTCCCTTTCTCTTGTTAACAAAAGTCTGCTTCCTATTCCAACACTTTTCCTTAGACTCCATATCTTAGAGAAAACCGCATTAAACACATGATACTTGGTTTTCCTATTTAGATTTTTTTTTAAAAAAGTACATTTGGGCTGGGCATGGTGGCTCACGCCTGTAATCCCAGCACTCGGGGGGCTGAGGCAGGAGGATTGATGCGAGTTCGAGACCAGCCTGGGCTACAAAAGTGAGCTCAAGGCCAGCCTCAACTGCATAGTGAGACCCTGTCTCAAAAAGACAAAAAAAAAAAGTACATTTGGTACAGGGTCTCACTACACAGCTGGGACTCATAGTGATCCTCCTGTTTTCAGCCTCCTCAGCTCTAGGACTACAGATGTGTCCCGCCATGCCCAATCTTCCTTTCCAGATTTGTAAAAATGTTTATTCGTCCATGTTTGCAGTACAGAACAATTGCACTCCTCCTGCGGAGGTGGTGCACGGACAGAATAGAGCTTCACTCTTCATTCCTCTTTCCCTCCATCAGAAGGTGCTGGCTCCTGTGACTATGGGGATGAGGAAATCCTACCATCTACTTCCTGGAAGCTGAAGACCCAGCCAAGCCGCAATGCAGTCTGGGGCACCGCGGTGCAGTCTGGGACACCGCAATGCAGTCTGGGGCACTGTGGTGCAGTCTGGACCACCGCGATGCCTGGGGCTGCCCTATCATCAATGAAGACAGAGAGCTGAGCTGGGTATGACGGACTGAGGAGTCAGTAAGCAGGGTCCGAGGTATGCATGTCCTCCAGGAGCCAGACAGAGCCCTTCTTCCTGCCCTTCCTTTCTTTCTTATTCAGAATCCAACAGACTGGAGGCTGTTGTCACCTTGGACAGGGCCACCTGCACCCCTCAGCCCAGCTCTTCAGTGAAAATCCCTTCCAGAGACACACAAATGGGAATCCTGTCTGCCTGGCTACCTGGAGACCCTACACAGAGTCAAGGTGAAGCCCACAGTTGGCTATCAAGATGAGCCAGATTCTCTCTGTGCTCCCTGGAAGACAGGCAGGACTTCTGACCCAGATCTGCAATCCAGCACTGGCCAAGCCACTCTGGAGGTGGTCCTATGGGATCCTGGCTCTGCTGGAATCTTGCTCTGACCTGTGGCAGAACATTAGTTCCCTGACCACCTAGGCATACGCTTTGCCAGGGAGAACACTGATGTCTCCACACTACACCTCAATAATGTAATACGGTGAACCTGCTGGGCAGAGAAAAATTCTCTCATGGACTTCCAGCGTGGGGAAATGATTTTTAGTGGTGTGTTATTTAAGTATGTGCAACATGAAACTAAACATAAACTCCATATGCTCCTAGTCCTTATGATGTATAAATAGAAAACCAATTTAAATTAAATATAAGCAAACCATAAAAGTAGTAAAATCTAAATTAACATTACATTTATATGACAAATGATACTCTTGCTGAAATTAAATGGCTACTCTGTTATAGGGCATGCTCACAGTATCATGGTTCTGTAATTACCTAATTTTCTCACTGCTTTATCTATTAGGAGTGCTATTAATCCTTTGTATAAATGGGCTGCAACGGTGTTTATTCTTCACATGGTGTGTAATGATTAAGGCACATATTAAGTTTGCCTGCCTGCCTGCCTCAGTTAATAGGCAGCAACTATTAAGTTTGCAATATTTAATGACACTACTATGCCTTTATTGAGCACTTACTAAGCTCTGGGAAGCATTCCAGTTTATTAATTCATTGACTTCTCATAATCATCCTATGATTTAGAGCTTCACAGATGAGGAAACGGAAGTATAAGATGTCCTCAATCACACATTAGATAACTGATAAGTTGGTGTCTCCACCAGGCCCCCTGCATCCCATACCCTTGCTCATCACCAGGGATAGTCTCTCTGATAGACTGCAAATATGAACAGTAAGAAACACAGGCTTTGAAAATATCACAAGTGCTCTGTGGTCAAAGACATCATTCAGAATATACCCAGATTCCTTTTTCTTTTTTAGGGTACTATAAAAATAAGGATTTTTCTTCTAACTTCCATAGAGATCTTATGGAATCTACAGAATAAATCCAGAGAAGTCTGTAGAACCCAACATAAAATAGAAAAATTAAGACAAATTAAACAGAAGATATTGGCATCCAGGAAAATGGAAATGCAACTATAATAACGCATCCTCCTAACCTTCTGCACTCCCCAACCTCTGTGTATTGGGGGATGCAGGGTGTACTCGTTTCCCTGTCTCAGATGGTTTTAGCCCTAGGATAAATGATGGCCTAGCAGAGGTGTTGTAGCAAGGATCCTCGCATTGGCTGGAATAATATCTACTTCTGAGAAGCTGGGATTTTATTGAAGAAGCAGAAGCCTGAGGCTGGGAGGTAGAAGTGTGGTGATAAGGCAGGTGGAGACTCACTGCCACAAGCAGTGGGTCCTCACACCTGAGCTGGTCTGTGTGCAGCAGCCTGAGGTGCCAGACGCAGACTTCTGAGGTAGCAGGGCTGTGAGCCGTGGCCAGCATCTCGGTGAGTAGCCCAGCTAGCCTCGAGCGCAGATAGCCATGGCCTTATGCTAGAAATGTAAGTGTGGTTTAACATTTGACAAACCGATTGACTTTATATATACCAAATTAATCAATGGATATAAAAGGGAAAAAGCAGCACCTATGCATACTACAGTCATTCATATGCATGGTTAAAAACAGAAGAGAAGTTCCTTCTGACGTCTAGGATATGGCTGAGAAAAATCTTGGGCTACCATCACAGTTAATGTCAAAACAGTGCCCATCTTCACTTTGAGAGTGAGGGCCAAGCAAGGCTTGCCTTAGCACTGTCTCAGCACCATCCCAGATATGCAGCAGACCACATGAAGTAAAGGCCACACGGGCTGGAAAGGAAGGAATGATATGGCCTGCAGTCACAGAGGGCTTGATGGAGCCTAGAAACTCAAGAGCATAAAACAGAGTGACTAGGACAAATTAACATTGTAACAGGGCCTCAGGAAATGATGGCAGTGTACAAACTTCAGCTGTAGTTCTGTATACTAGCAATCAAGAATGGGAAAACAGCATTTCAAAAATATCATTTGTACGAGCATCAACAAAGATTAAGTATTTAGGAAGAAATTTACCAAATGATTCATAACACTTACATAGTAAAAACTGAAATACATGGCTGAGATGAGACACTTATACCACTCATGAAAAAATACATGTTCATGAACTTACACTGCAACAATAGAATTTGAACATTCTATCATTATTAGAACCTCCATTCTACCTCAATTTCCTCATAGATTTATTAGAATCTTAGTAGAAATCTCAGCAGGTTTTTGGAACGTTGTTGAACTGATTCTAGAATTTATATGAAAATATTCAGAACTAAGAAGTCAAAACAATTTTGAATTGGAAGAAAGTTCAATGCAAGTCTTATGATAAAGCTACAGTGATCTATTCGTGTGGTGTCGACATCAGGAGAGACATACGGAGCCATGCACAGTAATGATCACAAATAGCGTCACAAAAACATGGCCAATAAATTGCTAAGAAATGTGTTCAAGTAATTCAATTAAAAAAAAAGAAGTTTTCACAACTAAATGCTACTCACAGACTCGAGCAAAAAGAGCTCTAATTCTTACCAAGACTATATGGAAAAGTGGTGCTAAACTGATCAAAGATAAAAAAAAAAAAAAAAGCTAAAACTACAAATGTTTTCTGTACACTTTTTAAAAAATCCTGTCTTCTTTGACCCCATTAAATAATTTTCTTTGCAAAAATGTTAAAATTATAAAACTTTTAGGAGAATATAGAAAGAAATATTTACAACTTTAGAATTTCTTGAGTTGTAAAAATCAAAAGCTACTAAAGAAAAATAGGTGAATGTACATATCATTAAAATTAAAACTTTCTGGATATCAAAGGACAATGAAATTAAAATAAACGGGTAAATTGTCGACAAGAAACGAAAATAAGCTCAATAAATGTATCAGACAGGAGACTTGCACCAATATATGAAGAATGCTTATTACCCAATGATCAATAACTTAATTAATATGAGTAAATATTTGACCAAACATCTCACCAAAGAATATGTATAGCTATTTAGTAAGCACATGTAAAAGATATTCCACATCATTAGTCGCTGGGGGGAAATGGAAATTATAGCCACAGCGAAAGACTGTTCTGTACTTATAAGAATGGCAAAAACATTTAAAGACTCACAAAGGTTGGAATGAATATAAAACAACCCAAACCCTCATCATTATTAGAGCAAAGTAAAATGACAAATTTGCAATTTAAGAAAATAAAGTTGATGGGAAAGTAATGCCTGTGGAAAAACTTTTTAGCACATTTATCCTTTTGTTTTCCTTAAAAAAAAATTGAGAATGCATTTAACATACAACACAGCAATTCTACTCCTAGGTGTTTAGCCAAGAGAAATAACAGATACCCACATGAGGATTTCTACGTGGACGCTCAAGGCCAGTTCATTCCCAGCTCAAACCTGGAAGTAACCTAATGTCCACCAATGGGTGAATAAACAAACAGATGGTGGCTGTCCATATAATTCGTCAGTTGAAAGGAGCCAGTCACTGATGTATGTGCGACATGGGTGAACCTCAACAACATCCTAAACAACAGCAACAATAAAAACTAGACCCAAAGGAACACATATGGTATTCTCTTCAGATGCAATCTCTGAAATAGACAATTAATTAGTTAATTAATCTACCATAATGGAAGCAGATGGTTTTGTCTGAGAATGAAGGGTGAAAACTCACTACCATAGGTGCAAAGAACTCTTGGGGGAGTGAAAACCTTCCGCTTTGACTGGGGTATATTTACACGGATGATCACATTTATCATCGTCACTAAAATGATCACACTAAAATAGGTATGTTTTACAGTATGTAAATGACTTAGCAAAAGAGTTGATTTTAAAAAGGTAAGACAAATTTAAAAGAGCAGCCAGTTGAGTGACTATGAGAATAACCTCAGCGGAGTAGTTTGCTGGGTTATGCAACGGAAGACTTCAACTGTGGCTGGAGCCACAGGCATTTGTTCCTTCATAGTTCCTGGGAATAAGACTCGGACAGCAATGTCTCTCCTTTGTTTGCTGGCCATCTTCTCTTCAGATATTCATCTTTTTGGCCAGGTTGGATCAATCTCCCCCCAAAATGACCTTTGTCACCCTTTTTAAGGCCAAACACAGTTTCATCCTGAGGTTCTGGGGCTGGAATTCCAGTGTACCAATATCGAGGGTATATATTTCAGTTCATAGCACATACCTAGCTACATTTTCTTCTCTTTTAATGAATCTGTGGGGGCTGTGGGATTGAGAAGACTAGACTGGCATGCCTCAGAGCTCTCACAGAAGTATTGCTGTAAAACTTTTTCTCTTGAGCTACAGAGTTAGCTTGGCAGTCTAAGCACCTGCCTGGCAAGTGCAACGACCCAGGTTCAATCCCTGGTGCTGCATGTTGTGCCACCATGTTGGCTACTTAAACCGAGTGTGGTGACACAAGGCCTGTGATCCCAGCACAGGAGAGACTAAGGCAGAAGGATAACTATGAGTCTGAGCTGCATGGGAGACCCAGCACCAAACAAATAAGATAAGATAAGATAAGATAAGATAAGATAAGATAAGATAAGATAAGATGAGATAAAGAGAAAAATCAAACCTTCGCCAACATTGGATTTTTGTCTTCGCACTGTCGCCTAATTTTTTTTAACAGTAAGCAAAGAGACTGCAAGTGAGGAGGATGGAGGACCCGAGAACATGGCTCTTTGGATGATAAACTTTCAAATTTAAAGTTATAAAGTGAAGAAACACATCTTTCCATGTTGTGTCTGGATTGTGGGTATAATACTGTACAATTTAGATCTTGTGTGTCTAAGGGTGGTATTTCTCTTATGACCCCACAGAAAGGGAAGGTTGGGAGCCCCTCCCCCCTTTCAGAGCTGCAGATTTCCCAGGTACTTAGAGCTGACACTACTGAAGTTGCAGCTCCTTGAAGTGTCTTTTTTTTTTTTTTTTTTTTGTAAAAAGAACCAAAAAGGTTAACATTTCGTGGCACAAATAGAACGCTTCAAAAAGGTGATTCTTGTTCAAGAGAAATAATACAAAGATAAAAATCATGTCGGCTGTCAAGCGGGAGGCCCAGTGAGGTGCTTCCCTGTGACAACATTTCCACGGCACAGATGGGGACAGCATCTGAGGAAAACAGGACGGGGTGTTAGAGAGGACATCTCTTGTATTCTAGTCTCTTCAGAACAGGTATAGATGACTTAATCCTCTTAGAATACTTGGGGCTTAGCAATTACCTTACAGAAAAGGTTAAGCAACAGGTAACTCTACTTCTAGAAGAGAATCATTAACAAAGCCTCTTCTGAACTCTGAGATAGGTTAGTTAAGGCCAATTAAGACTTCTCACAACCAGTCGCATCAATCCTTGGCACCTCTGAAGGACCACACTGCAAACACAGGTTTATAGGCGAGGGTACCAGACGCTTCCCATAGCTGTCAGCAAGCAGAGAAAATCCAGTCCGTTTCTAGGCATGGCAGAGCGTCCAGATGTCATGTATCCCTGAACCCCACTCCTAATCCAAATACTGTAGTCTGATTTGAGAAGTGACCAGGTAGGCTTCCTAGCAGAGAGAAAAATGTAGGGTGCATGGATCAGGAAAAGCAATGGGAACAGAGGTAGAACAGAAACAGACTGCATCTTCCTCAAGGGCTGGGAGCTCACCCGGACGAAGGGGTGAGCTGAGATCTTAGTCTCATGTGAGAAAGCCAGTTCAAAGCAGCAGTACTGCAAATGGTTAGTGTATGCCACTGTATCAGCTTTTCATTGCTATGGCAAAATGGCTGACGCTACTCGCAGGAGGAAAGATTCCTATTGTGTTAGCATTGCACAGGCTTCATTTCAGGGTCAGTATCTCCAAGGCAGAGGCCTCACGGTGGAAGGCTGAGGCAGAGGGAAGGTACCAGAGTAAGAGGGAAAAAGTGGTGAAGGGAGAGGGG
>PVJA010048946.1:0-13957 GCA_004027025.1 Myocastor coypus
GCCCTCCCCTGCCCTCCCCTGTCTTCCACTCCCCACTTCTTTTCTTTGTGGTATCAGGATGGAACTTTGGGACCTTCAACTTGTCAGACAGGTGCTTATGCTACTGAGCTTGGTTCGTTGTTTGTAACAGCTCCACTAATGGTGTTGCAGTCTTTTATTAGTCATTTATCTTCATCATTAAAAACTGTTTAAAGGGCTGGCCAAATAGCTCAGCAGATTAAAGCACCTGCAAGCAGGCACAGGGGCCTAGAGTTGAATCCCTGGTCCTGCTGTGCCAACCCTGCTGCAGGGCACACTGAGGAGGCAGTTGAGACTGGGTGTGGCGGTGTATGCCTGTAATCCTAGCTCTCCGGAGGCTGTAAATAGGTGGATTACTACAAGTCTGATCTAGCAGTGAGGCCTTGAACACACTGTAGACTCTTTCCTGAAATACAAAAAATAAGTAAAACCTGTTTAGAAAAGAATTGCTGAGTGTATAACATAGATATATTTGATTATTTGATGGGGCTATCAGCTCTTCTATAAAGAAAGAAAAAATGTTGAAAACTGTTCTCTTATCAATGGATTTATTATAATTATTTATTAATTGCTGCTCTGTTGCTGGTAATTTATTTCATTCACTTTTAATTATTTTGATTAGTATCTTCTCATAGGACCTGACTATCTGTCTTTGATTGTCCTATGGTGGATTTTTAGTGTAATAGGACACAGAATGTACATAGCTTAATGTCTGTAATCCCAGCTGCCCTGAAGGCTCAAGGAGGAGGATAGCTAAATTCAAGTCTGGTGTGAGCAGTTTAGCAAGATTCTGTCTGAAAAAGTAAAGGGCTGAAGATCTGGCTCAGTGGTAGACCTTCTCAGGGTTCAATCCCCAGGCTACCAAGGAAAAAAAGAATGACGTATTTCTGAATCTTTCTGTATAGTGTGTTTGCAGTATGTTGCTCAACATTGTTTTATGTTTTAATAACTTAAGCATTTCTGTTGTGATATCACATGTGTTCCTGAAAAAACCTTCAGGTTTGCTTCTTCACTAAAAACAACAGGATTTATGGGAAAAATAAAGTTAAAAGCAGACCAGTCAAGACCCCTGCAATTTTCAAACCAGAGTACTAACAAAAGCGTAATTGGCACCTGGGGGCCCGGCGGGATGGCTCAGTGGTCTAAAGAGCCTGCTTGGGGAAGCTTGGGTGGCTTCAGGGACCACAGGTCGATCCCCGGCACCACATGCTGCACCAGCCCTGCCCTCGGGGTGGGTTGAGCCGGCCATAAAAATGAGTCAATAAACAAAGGTTCTGAAACAAGAATAAAAATAATAAATAAAATAAAAAATTAAAAAAAAAACAAACAAACAAACAAAAAAACAAAAGCATAATTGGCACCTTATGTGATAACTTGAGTAGTCCAGTCAAGCCACTTAGTGTGGCTGAGGCTTCCACAGATGAGAATAAAAGTTATTAAAATCTAAGAAAATGGAAATCACAGGCCTGCTTGATCTTGAGGCAGTGCAGATTAAAGTAACTTTGTAAGCCAGTGGGGCTGCATAGAGGTAGGCACAGGAGGAAGTACAGCTTGCTGGGGTGCTGGAACCATACCTTTGAGGAGGGACAGTGAGTGCAAATGATCATTTTTAATATTCTTGCAATAGAATGAAAAGGGCTTTTACTTGGCAGTAGCCATTCCTGGTAAAAGTTTTAATTCTCTTTCTGCATTTCTAGAGCCCCCTTGTCTGGAAGAATTCATGTGTGAACTGACATAACTCCAATGTCATACTGCACTGTTAGTTACTAACCAATTGTAATTTGACCAGTGTTAGAGGGACTCTCTTACAACAGAGCAGACTCGGTTCCCAAATTTGCTGTATGAAAAGGTGGGTATAATTTGAATGGTTCCTTTAAAGTTTGAACCTTTTGATACCGGGAATACTAGTAAAAAAAACTCTTTTAAAATAAATGTTTTCAAAGCTTATAGTTAGAAAACAAAGCTTGTAGTTAGAAAACAGCTATTGAATGACTGTATTCTAATTTTAATTTCAATCTAAAGCATTGACTTTTGTTTACTTATTTATTTTTATGTGTTTGATACAGGGTCTCACTACATAGCTTGGACTTGTGGTGATACTTCTGTCTTTAGCCTCCCCACTCTGGGATTACAGGCATGTGCAACCATATCTTGTCTCTGTAGCCAGCCTAGTGTGCCTGGGGGCAGGACTGGTATGGCATGTGGTTATGGTGATTAAATCCTGGACTCCAGGCTTGCCTAAGCACCCTCTTAGTCCACTGAGCTATCTTGCCAATGAGCATTGAATTTTAAATTTACAGTTTATTTTGGTGGCCAGTAAGTATCTATAGACACTCAGATCACAGGGCTCCAAACTATTTATTTGTTGAGGATGCATCATTTTGTAATATAGTAACTCATTTGTTGGGGTTGTTTCGTTCAGAATTTTGCGGTGTGCTGTTATGGTACTAGAGAAGACAGACAGTAGAGGTGTTTTCTGAGTGAGTGTAGTTACAGCAGAATTGTGGGAGAAACATGAGGGTCCTGATGAAGAGAGTAACTGAAATGAAGCCTGTAATGCCAGGCTGTGCTGGTGCACACCTGTAGTCCATGCACTTGGGAGGCTGAGGCAGGAGGATCGGTGTGAGTTCCAGATCCTGGGCTACAAAAAATGAGCTCAGGGCCAGCCTGAAGTTCAAAGCAAGACCCTGTATCTAAAAGACAAAGAAATGAGGCCTGTAAGAAGAAAAGGAGAAATGACTGGTATAAAAAATTAGAAACAAGAGGATTACAGATCTTAGAACTGGGTTATGAACCCGGAGAACAGATGTTACAGTGACAGAGAACAAGCTGAAAAGCTATAACTTATTGAAATTCTATAGTTCAAGACTTTGCATATTACTGTAGTCTCTAAATAGGTTGTTTGGTTATGAATGAAGATTGGAGTTGAGAAATTAAAGGAACAGTAATGGGCACATGGATTGGTTTCAAGTTTGTTGTGTGTCAGCCATGATGAGTCATAGGAGATGGATAAAGAGAAATTTTGTAAGCTGTTTCCAAGCCCTCAATGAATGGAGTAGCTCAGAGACTACTACTGGGAGAATGGAAGAGTAACGGTTTGATGGCATGATCCTAAAGGGAACAAAACTTTGGATTAAAATGCTGAAGTATTTGTTATGTTGTGGGAAAGTTGCTCTGGTAGATTCCTAGAGAATATACTCTAGGGTTGAAGAGTTTGGGTTGCCAGCACTAGAGAGATCAGGCTAGGAGACTCCATGCATGGATTGAGGGTGTGCTTGATTTTGTTCCTTATTTCTTTTTTATTTTATTTTTTATTCATTTTAATGAGAAAAAAGATAAAATAACAAAGAAACAGTTTGAAAACAAGTTAGTAGGATGGTTACAATAATTAACGCAATACATGTTATTGTCTTCATAGTACTTAATCAGAGGACAAGATGCAGACCTGGTATCTTTTCTAAATAATATTAGTACAAACTTTTATTTTCAATGAGCTAACACAAAGTAGCTGTATATCTATCCTAACTCTCTTGTGTATACATATGTTTTTTCTTTTTCTATTCCTTTTAAAGTTTCTGTACTAGAAGAATATCATACCATATCTTATAAGTAGATTGTAAATCAAAGATAGAGTATGAATCATAAAACAAAAACTATAACTAAACAATATTCAGAAAATTAAATATTAATTAATTAAAGATGAAATTAAGCATTTCAAAACAATATTCCAAAATTCAAATCAAATCATCAGTCCAACTTAGAGGCCAGAATGTTGTGTATCATATGTACAAATCTGATCAATTCACAGTACTTTCATAGTATTTGGATAGGTTAATATATACAAAATTATCAACTAAAAAAAAATTTCCATGGTAGTAAAGAATTACTAAGAATAAAATGTAACATAAATAGTGGAATGGTAAATACATGACCAGAAAAGTTTGGGGATAGGATATCACACAAAGTTTTAGTATGTCCTCTACATGGACAGTGTCCATGATGCTTATTAGTGTTACTTGTGGGACTGAGCTACTGCTCTTTCCTTGATATCCACCCTGCAGGCCCAGACAGAATCATGACCCATAAGGTGCAGGAGAAGTCCATTTGTAGAATATACTGCCAGAAGTATTTTGCTGCTGTATATAAAAGAATACTTGAATGACTGCTGTTGTACACCTCTTTTTCTCCTGTATATCTCTGTTGCTATCGGGCAAATTAATTGTTTGCTTGATTTGGTGGGTTTTTTCCATTTTCCTTCACGGAATTGTGGTCATTTTGATCCATGTATAGAGTATGTTTTAGTAAATAGTGTCGGGTTGGCTTTGTTGTCATGAAATTCTTTAGTTGTTCTTTGTCATGGAAGTATTTCACTTCTCCATTGA
Source organism: Myocastor coypus (assembly GCA_004027025.1). Lineage (NCBI taxonomy): Eukaryota > Metazoa > Chordata > Mammalia > Rodentia > Myocastoridae > Myocastor > Myocastor coypus. The sequence continues at coordinate 4,401 of PVJA010048946.1, forward strand.
ACTTGAAAGAGAGTTTTGCAGGGCATATCAGTCTGGGTTGGAATTTGTTTTCTTGCAAGACTTGAAGTACTTTCTCCATGCTCTTCTTCTTGACTTGATGGTTTGTAAAGAGAAATCTGCTGTTATTTTGATGAGTTTTCCGTTAAATGTGATCTGTTTCTTTTCTCTAGCGGCTTTTAGTATACTGTCCCTGTGCTGAATTTCTTGGATCTTGATTATTATATGTCTGGTTGTGGTTTTAATTGGGTTGATATTATTTGGAGTTCTATAGCTTTGGTTACTGAATGTTAGATTGTCTCTCATATTTGGGAAGTTTTCTGCTATTACTTCTGCCCCATATTCTTTTTATATCATTTGTATAGACTCTTTCTTTCTCATTGATGCCTAATAGTCTTACATTGTTCATCTTTGCATCATCTTGCAGATGTTGAATTATTTTTTCTAGCATCTTAGTTGTTTTTAAGAGTTCTTTTCTTAGCTCTTCACTACCTTCAATGGTGTCTTTAAAGTCTGAAAGTCTATTTTCACTTTCATTGAAACAGCTTTGTCAGCTTGTGATTGAGGTTTTGAGTTCCTCTATAGCACTTTGAATGTGCTTCATAAATTCTGTTACTTTTGTGTATTGCTCATTCAAGGATACTGTAATATTTCTATTCTCTATTTTTAAATTATGTCTTCTTTGGAAGCACTTAGTACTTCTTTCATTATAGTTATCATTTCTGTTTTACTTTAAAAATTATTTCTGATCTGATTTCCTCTATACCTTTCTGCAGTTGTTTCTTTATTTCAGATGCTATTATTTCAGAGATTTTTGGGTGTGGGATTACCAGTTTCTATCAAAGCTCTACACCAAAGGTCAGAAGGTAGGGCAATACAAAATGACAAAGAAAAGGAGCAAAACGGAAGCTCAGGCCCCGAACCTACCCAGAACAGATACAGGAGACAATAGCATGGAAGAAAATGGAAATCATACACTTGAAATCTCTGAAGTAATAAGCATTTCCAATTTTTTCTATGCTGTTGTCCCCTGTATTTGTTTTGGGTGGGCTTGGGGTCTAAAGAGCACCCTTTGCTCCTTCTCATTGTCATTTTGTATAACCCTGCCTTCTGATCTTTGGTGTAGATCTTTGGTAGAGTTCTTACCTTAGCATCAGATCTGGATCTACCAAGTTGAAACTCATCCAAGTGGATGTGGCTTGGGTCTGGCTGCTGTGCTGTACTTCTTCGTGCTGCAGCCTTTGGAGGTGAACTTGCTGTGCCACCTTGGCAAGACGTTCTGCTCCTGGATCAGCTGGGTGGATCTTGTCTTTAGCCTCAGTGCAGGGAGTTCTGCTACAGTTTTCCACACTGGGCCTGTCGATGGATGAAGTTCTACTCACATGCTGGGCCTTGTTGCTGGGTCTAAGTGAGTTTCCAGTGGGCTTAGGGCAGTCACATACTGGCCCTGGTTGCTCAGTTGAATCTTGTTCTTTGGTTCTTGTGTGATGCCCTGCAACTCTTTTTCTTCAGTGGGTTGAATTTGTCGAACCTGTAGATACTTATGGTATTTTTCAACTATGTTCTGGAAGACCAGAGTTTACACATTTTTGTTATTGTTTCAGTAATGAAATTAAATGTATAATTTATTAGGAACAGGTATTTTAATTTCTCTATGAAAAGTATTTGAAATTTAAATTTGGAAGTCATTGATCACTTAAGATTTTCCTTTTTCCTAAAGCATTTTGTGCTAATTCTAGTACCATTTTATGATTTATGAGATTTTTTTAAGAGGAGAGAAGAAAACTAATGTTAGTAACTCTTTTTATCCCTTGCTTTAAAATATTTATATAAATATTTCATACAGTGTAATGAGCAGTTTCTAATAGTATATCCTTTTAGTTTCTTGGACTCTGACCATTCGTCCTTGTTATGAAGACTCAATAGTTCTTGTCATTGCTGAGCACTAGTAGCCTGTTGTGTGAATAAAGCACAATTGCTTATCCATTCAGATCTCCTCAGTGTCTGTTAATGGACATTTGTGTTGTTTCCAGCTTTGACTACTATGAATAAAAAGTCTGTGAACATTTATACATGAGCGTTTTTGGAGACACAACGTTTTCTTTCTTTTGGATAATTACCTAGAGTGGAATTGCTGGGTCAGAGAGTAGGAGTATGTTTAACTTCTTAAAAGCAGCTAGCTTTTCAAAATAGTTGAACATTTTTACACTGAGTGTTGGAATTATTCCACACCCTTCCCAACATTCAATTTTAGTTATTCTCTTGGATACTCATGGCTCAAAATTATAGTTTGTGTTTCTCTAATGAATGATGTTTCCTGTGGCACCTTTTTATATGTTTATTGCCCATTTATATACCACATTGTGAAATATTTGCCCACATCTTTATATATTCTGGAAACAAGTCATGCATATGTGCACACGTGCCCGCGCGCGTGCGCGCGCACACACACACACACACACACACACACACACATACTCACATATGCACACACACAGAGTGCTTGAAATAAAATCAAGGGCCTTATGCATGCCAGGCACGTACTACACCAACAGGCTAGCTCCTCAGCCCCTAAACAGTCTTTTTTTTTTCTTTAAAAACAAAACAAAACAAAACCGTTCCCTCCTAAGCAAGTCCTTTTTTTAAAGATATGTATGTTGTGAATATTTTCTCACAGGTTGTTTCTTGGATTTTATTTTCTTAACAATATGAAAGTTGGAAGTTTGTAAAATAGAAATTTTTAGGGCTGACTAAATAGCTTAGTGGACCAGTGCTTGCTTAGGTAAGTTCATGGATTAGAGTTTGATCCTCAGAACCACAGGCTGTGCCTGCCGTGCCTGCCCTGCCCCGGGGTACACTGACACAGAGTGTGGTGGTGCATGCCTGTAATCCCAGGAAGGCTGAAAACAGGAGGATTACTATAAATTTGAGCTGCGTAGTGAGACCCTGTACCAAATACTACATATATATATATATATATATATATAGATATAGATATATATCTATATCTATATATATAGCTATGTATATATATATGTGTATTTTTTTTTTTGTATCCAGAATCAAACTGAATACCTCATGCTTTGAAAATTTGTAATTTAGATAAAGATGAATTTATCAATTTTATCTCATTTGGCATATGTGTTGTATATTAATAACGAAGAAACCAGTTACCCCAGCTGGTAATAATTTTCTATATACATTTTTTTCTGGAATCTTTATAGGTTTAGCTTTTACATTCTAGTTTAAGTCTCAGTCATGTGATGTTAGACAAGGATCTAAATTTATTTTTTCTGTACATCCATCCAGTTGCTTTGGTACCATTTTGATTTAATTGTGGTGATGTCTTTGTTGAAATTCCATTTGCTCTCTATCTCATTTGCTGTGTATCTAAATTCTGTTAGAGTCTTGTGAACTGTTTTCACATCAGTGCTACACTATCTTGATCACTGGTAGATTTTTAGTGTATTGTTATATCAGATCATGTAAATTGGCCAATGTTATTTTCCTGTTTTTGAAATTGTTTTGTGCCCATTTCATTTTAGAATCGATTTATTTCTTTAAAAAACCTGTTGGGTGCCAGATGTCATGGCATACACTGGTAATAACAGCACTTTAGAGAAGACTTGGGCAGGAGTATGACAAGTTCCAGCTCAGCCTCAGTGACATACCACTTAGTATAGCACTGTCTCAAACTAAGAAAAGCTGGGGATATAGCTCAATGTGAAAGCCCTGAGGCTAGTCTCCACCACTGAACAATATTGGTTAGAATTTTAATTAGGGTTTTTTTTTTTTTTTTGAATCTATAGATCCATGGTAAGAGAAACTTACCATCTTAATTGTATTGATCCTTATTGAAGAGAATACTAGATCTCTCTATTTATTTAGGTCTTCTCTACGTTTTCTTAACTGTGTTTGGTTGTTTTCTATTTGGGTCTAGTCATTGACAGACACATACACTACCAGACAGAATAGAAGTAGTAGAAGATATCCTTGTGTTATTTTTGATTTTAGGAATAAGAATTTAATAATTTACTACTGACCATGTTAACTGTAGTATTTTTGTAAAATGGTCTATCAGATTGAGAGATATGCTCTTTATTCTGGCTATGCTTTGTTTGCCTAAGTTTTTGATGTGGGCTTTGCTTTTGGGATGTCCTGAATTTTCTCATAATGTGATCAAGTATTGAGATTTTGAAAAAGTCAACCTTTTCTTTGGTCATGGATGTCCTTTTTACATGACAGTCAGTTTGCTAATGTTTTGTGGAGAATGTTTGAGTCCGTGTTCCTGAGAGATGCTGGTTTTTAATCTTTCCCATTAACATTTTCTGTAGATTTTTAGTATAATGTGATGCTGGCCTTATGAAGAAATGTTCTCTTCTGTTGTTTTCTGATAGAGTTTATGTTAAGACTAGTGTTTTAACTTCCTGAATGTTTGGTGGAATTCACAGTTGAAGTCACTTCTCTATGAATACGTTTTCCTTGAAATTTTTTTGTCAGTTTTAGTAAAGGGATTTTTCCATTTCATATATGTTTATTAAAGTTATCATAGTTATTCAAAATATTGTTTTTAGCATTTGTAGTATAGATTTCTAAAATTGGATAATATGTATTTGATGTTTCTCTCAAAGGGTTTAACTGTTGATCTTAGGTCTCTTACGGGTAGGTCTGGGGATTGCAGATTTCAATTTTACATTGAATTATATTCCTAGTTATCTCCTTTTTTTGGGGGGGGGGCGGGACCGGGGTTTGAACTCATGACCTTGCACTTGCCAGGCAGGCACTTGTACCATGGAACTATCTCCCCAGCACCCCCAGCTATATCCTTTTTAAAATTTTGTTTTGAGGTAGTATTTTGCTAAGTCATTAAATGGCCTACGTTGGGCTCAAACTTGCAATTCTTCTTAGCTCCCAGAGTGTTAGGGTTATAGGTGTATCTCACCACTACTGGCTTTTTTCTAACTGTATTTGATCAGAGAAGGTAGCCTGTATGGTTGTTGGTAAGAATCTTTATAAAAAGAAGGGGGGTGGTATAATTCATGATCGTTTACTCTCATTCTTCTATGTCCCATCATTATATTGCTAAAGTGATGGATATACCTAAATATGTGTTTTAATTTTTTGATTTCTAAGAGAACATTGGTTTGCAACTCTATGAATTTATCTGTTTCTGTTTTTTCCTATTGCTTTTGCTTCCTATATTTGAAGGGCATTTGTTAGTTGTGCTGTAATATCTTTTGTAGTTATTGATACAAAATCTTATTATTTTATGTTACCTAATGAATTTATTAGTATGAAATTTTATTATCTTGAGTTCATGTCATGTTACTGTTGTCTCATATACTTTATCTTTTTTTGCCGTGTAAGATAATACCTTTTCAAACTTTGTGTGTTTTGTAAAACAGCATTTATTTAGACTACAGTACACTTAATTGTTTTTGACTAAACAAATTTAAAATGTTACTGTGATCACTTATTTATTTCCATTTCCCTCTTCTTCTACGTCCATTCCCTCACTTTCTGTTTTTCCTTCTATTTCCATCCTTTCCTCTTTTCTTCCAACTGTGATTCCTCCCAGGTGTGTATTTCCATGTTACTGTCCTACCTGCAGAGAGGTAGATCTTTTTGTTTAAGAGTCATTGCATTTGGGAACCTCTGTAGAGTAAATAAAGCAGTGTTGCTAAGTCCATGAAGCAGCTTTTCCTTGTCTGAGTCTCAAATCTCACCCTTTTTAAAAAATTATTTTATTTTACTTTATTTTTCTTGTTTGAGAACTTTTGTTTGTTTGTTTGTTTATTTATTTATTTTTTATGGCCAGCTCAGCCTGCCCTGAGGGCAGGGCTGGCGCAGCACGTGGTGCCGGGGATTGAACCGTGGTCTCTGTAGCCGCCTAAGCTTTCCTAAGCAGGCACTTTAGACCTCTGAGCCATCCTGCTGGGCCCCTCACCCTTTTGTTAGATCCAGTTAAAAATTAGAAAACTAGTTTTACAAGTGGAGTATCTATAAGGGATATTTGTTCCTGTGTGTATTATGTATGTCCTATCCTGACCTTATGCAGTCCATGAGGTTTGTGACCCATAGTAAAGACTCAGTAAATGTGAAATGTAAATTTTCTTCCTTGTACATTTTCGTCTCTGTAGTGTGGGATATATATATATATATATATATATATATATATATATATATATATACACATACACACACACCATGCATTACTGGAGGAACACCTAGACAGAACTTTTTAATCAATTCAAGAGAAAGTTACTCTCCACCTTTATTCTTACAGTGCTTTTCATTATCATGGGAGAGGAAAGCCTCATGTGGTTCTTCCCTTCTGTTTAGCACTTGCTAACATTTCATCCTCCCTTTTTGTAAACAGTAAGCTGGAGTCAAGTTCACTACATCAGTAGCAGCAGTATTTAGTTAGAATTAAGAACTATTGCTTTGTTTTCCTCTTATTTTTTGGTTATTTTGTATTTTTTCATTATAATTTGATTTTTGATTTTAAGGTATCACTAAGTTTTATCTTTGTAAAAAATTAAAAGTGGAAATACTTTAAAGAAAAATATTAAATACATGTTAGGGTAAAGTGATTTGATAGAATTAGGTCAAGAAGTTAGTGTGGAATGAAGGAAACTGTAGCAGTTCTTTCTGTAGCATTTTCAGTCATTCCTGTTTTGTCTGCCATGCTCTTTAAAGTTATAACCAAGTGTTTTCAGAGCTGAGAACTGTATCTGAGGATACAGTGAGACCTGTGGAGCTCTGCACCCAGTCGAGGCAGGGAGGAGAACATGAAGCTGGGATTCATCTGATGTGAGTGTAGAGAGACAAGTGCTGTCTACCACAGTGCTAGGGACCTTGGTTTGTTAGAAGAAGCAGAGGCCACCTCTGGGTTGTAATCAGCTGCCAGTTTCTTTCCATTTTGAATCTCTGTTCCTAAATCCATGTCTTTTTTTTTTTTTTTTTTTGTAAATAAAGGAAAAGGCCTTTATGTGTAGGTGCTAATCTGAAAAGCACTGTTCCCTGAAAGAAATGTATCATACTGGTACTGAGTAGACGAGGTGACTGCTAGAGTTCTGGTTTTAGAGAACTCCTTGCTTTCAGTCCCAGTTTCTTCATCTTTGCAGTAATGATAAAACCCAGTGCTCTCCTGCTTCATCAGACTGCACATGTGTGCCCAACTGGTGATACATGTGTGTATATCAGTCCTGTATTTACTGTATTACTAGCTTTAAATCCCAGTGGGTCTGATTTTGAAGATATTGTAGATGTTTAATTATTTCCCCCCCTTTTTTTTAGGTCTTGATGCAGAACTTTATTACGTGAGAAACGACCTTATTAGTCACTACGCTCTGTCCTTTAACCTGTTAGTGCCCAGTGAGACAAATTTCCTGCACTTCACTTGGTATGCGAAGTCCAAGGTAAGAGTGGTCACTAGACATCAAGACAAGGTCACCCCGGTGCCAGAGGCAAGGGCGGTATGTAGGGAGTGAGTTGTCATCTCTCCGAAAGGGTCAGTGGGTGGTATGCTATAATTACTGGGTCTTTCCTACTTATATTTTGAAAAATCCTCTGAAGTGTCTTAGATCCTTTCCAGTGAAGGTGGCCATCACTTAAGTGATCCACGCATGACAGGATGCTCACACCCTTTCAGACTTTTCTGGTGGTATCTAGATCTAGAACAGATAGATGGACCTGATAATGACTGTGCTATTGTGGTGATGCCTGTAATGGTATTGTGTGATATTGTATGATATTGAATCGATAGGTGACACTTTTTTTTTTTTTGAGACAGGTTCTCCTAGGCTGGCCTTGAACTTAGAACAGTCTTGCCTTGGTTTCCTGAATGCTGGAATTAGAGGCCTGAGCCACCATACTTGGCTTTATATCATTATTTTTTAAATCACTTATTGATGGGTATAGATTTTCAGTAGTCTTTTACTATTTGAAAATGTTTCCTTTCACTACTATACATTGCATAGTTTCATTCACATCATTTCTGGGCGAAATTCAGTGTTGAGATGGTGAAAATTGGTAGTTCATGTTTTGTTGATGTTTCTGCTTTTCCAAAGAATGTTTATTTGTAGTTTTGCTAGTGATGAACATAGAAACAGGAATAAATACACTGAAAACTTTGTTCAGAAAATTTTGTAAACTTAAGATATTTTTCTGAATTGTAGATTGCCACCAAAAGGTAAAATGGCTCTGTCAAAGAATATTCATGCTTAAATTTTTTATTTTTTTATTTTTTTTTATTTTTGGCTTTTTGAGACAGGGTCTCACTGTGCAGTTCAGGCTGGCTTTGAGCTCACTTTTGTAGCCCAGGCTGGTCTCGAACTCGCAGCGATCCTCCTGCCTCAGCCTCCCAAGTGCTGGGATTACAGGCGTGAGCCACCATGCCCGGCTATGCTTAAAATTTTAATAGATATTGCTAAATAGTTTCTGTCTTTCCTCTCCCAAGAGGGGACCAATACGTTAGCTTCTCTTACAAAATGAGCAAGGGTACATATTTTTTTTTTTTCTGTTCATTTTGTAATGCCAAATATTCTATTCAATCAGATAAATAAAAGTGATTATATAAATAAATATACATTGTTGTTATATATACTAACACATACATTATAGCAGCAATTCTCAACCTGTGGGTTGCGACCCAGGCGGGGGTCAAACGACCAAAATACAGGGGTCGCCTAAAGCCATTGGAAAATGTTATTTATTTGGAATTACAGTTTTGAAGTAGCCACCAAAATTATTTTTGGGTTTGGGGGTCACTGCAACATGAAGACCTGTATTGTGGGGTCACGGTATTAGAAGGGTTGAGAACCACTGCATTATAGGAAGATTGTGCATATACACAAAACATAATTGCAGGAATACTGTGGCGATGGATGAGTTTGCTTGAATCTTGGGTCAAGCCTGTGTCACGTGCAGTGTGAAGCATCTTGTCCGTCAACGCTGTTGCTTGGATTATCTAGCCGTGAGGGATATTCCTAAGTAGACCTTTTTAGGGCAAAAACTGAAAAAATAGAGAAGAGAGAAATTCATGAGAAACAATTTAAGAGAATTTAGTAAATACTAATATGGATGTGTAGTACCAAGATAAATGTAATTCAGGAAAGATTCACTCAGGTATGTTAAACCAGGATAGGTACCCTAATATGCAGGCTCCTGAACTCTTAAAGGAAACAGGATTAACACATTTTTAGTATTGTTATATAATACTTTACTTTTGGAGTAGCTTTTAATTTTGTTATAATTTCAAGCATAATAAAAAGTTATAAGAATAGTACAAAAACGCTTATAAACTTTTACCCAAACTTACTAGCGTTATGTCATTTTATTCCTAAATGCTCAGTGTGTATTTCCTAAGAACAGGAACATTCTTTACACCATCTTTATACCATACTTTTGAGTATAGTATTCAAAATTAGGAAATTGAACATTTTTACGTAACTCATTGTATTCACATTTTATTAGTTACCCAATAATATTCTTTAGCACTTAACTTTTTGCTAGTTGATGTCCTTTAGTTTCCTGTTCATGTGAAACATTTCTGTAGC
>PVJA010048947.1:0-13970 GCA_004027025.1 Myocastor coypus
TGTTGTTTGTTCATTGCGGTTATGTGATCATTTTTCTGTTTGGTTTGGTTTTGCTATTGAAAAGTCCTTTCTGATTGAATTATGCTATTGAGATGTAATTGGAATGCTAAAACACTGCAATTTCCATGACCCTGAAATTGTTTTAGGGAACAAAAGGGTAGAATATTTACCCTGGGAAATCTTAAAAATACATAAAGTGGAATATTAGTAACTATTTTGTGGTCTTGAACTTTAAATTATTTTATTTTAGTATTTTTATATTCTATAACTTTTGATTAAAAATGACTGACAGTCTTATAATTTGATGAGAAAATATGGGCCCAAAATTTTAATATATGAAGGAACTAAAGCCCTGAACAAGAAATGACTCCTTTATAGTCACACAATAAGTTAATGGCACATCTGCAACTAGAACAGATGTATTTTGACGTTAAAACACCACTTTCATAAGCAGCAAACCTTCACTTGAAGAGCAGGTGTTTGTGCTTTATATTTCACATCTTGTCCCTGGTTGTCCCTTGCCTTGAAAATCTCTAGAAAAATGGTCCTCACTATCAATATGGCATAGTATAAAAGTGATGAATTCTCACTGTCCACTACCTAAACATTCTTTGATACATAGCAGTTCCCCTACCAAAAAAAAAATATATATATATATATATATTTATATATATTTATATATATGTATATATATACATATATATATATATATGTATATATATACTTATATATCTTTGCCAATTCTCAGGCAAAATAACCATACCTCTATTAAACTAAATATCTTGGAGTTGAATGAGGGAACAAGTAGAAACACAGGTAGAACCTTGGTAACTACTCTTTTCAGACTTCCATTCCCAGATGATTAAAGGTTGAGAATTCTGCATGTATGTTGTCTGATACAAGCACACATCTTACTTTCCAACCTTTTCTGGAAGTTGTTTAAAGACCCAATGCTTGACTTTAAGGGCAAAGATCCACTGTTCAGAAAAAATCAGTAATGATGATTCATTGATGGTTATATCATTCCTTGGAGTTTCGTAAGATTAAGCAGGAAAATTATACTAAAGGTTTAAAAGTTGTAAGAAATGACTCACTCAAAATCAAATCAATAAAACTAAAACCTATGACTCCCATAGTTAAAATACATTCTTTATTATTCATTATGATCTAAAACTTTCAAAAATATAAATGGCCAGAATTGGAGCAGTGGTGGTTCCTACTCCCTGTGAATTACTGCTTCAAGTGGAACAATACTTTACAAGGTTTGTATTACAAGTATTACAGGTGTAATACTTTACAAGGTTCCTCTATGATACAGTGAACTTTGGAATGTCTTTAAAAAGAACTTGTAGATATAATTCTTCTTTCTATCCCCAGGTCCTACCATGTGATCAGCTAGTACATAGCTAACACTCAAATAAATGTATATAGACCTAAACTAAAAGAGTGACTGCAATTGATTAGAATGGAAAGTAGATGAAGTAGCATAATGGTAAGGGTTTTAAATGCAGCGTGTAAGATTTACAGTTCTTGACATAGATTGCCACTGCGCATCAAAACTAATGCAAAACAGAATTCTTTCAGTACTGGAGCATAACTCCAAAACAATTAGAAAGTGTAAAAACTATTATATTTAAATTGATGCCTGTACAAGAAGTATTTGGTCTTTTTAAAAAATATACTGGAGGCTCTTATGGCTCCTATGCACTGACTCCAGTATACCCTAATCAATCTTATTGAAGTGTTATACATACTTTGGACCTGAAACCAAGTGCAAGAATGTTCACCCCATCAGAAAAAGCACTGAGATATCTTAAGGTAATGGAAACTAGGGCTTTGCATTAAACCTGTTTCTTTCCATCTCTGTTTTTTCAGGTGCAGAGATAATGTCTCCAAAACAACAAATAGGAAACATGTAGCATAAGTACTTTGAAATTAAAAAGGGAAGAGCAGACAAAATTGAGAGAATATGGAAATGTGTTTCAGGCTCTAACTGAATTTCCAAATGAGATCTGTAGAGCCCTGTAGAAATGGGCATTCAAACCACAGTTAGCCCACTGATTTTTATGTTCCATTATCACAACTCAAGCTTAAATTATCTGTTGTTTGTAGTAAAATATGGATGTGTAGCTTTTCTCTTGTCTTATGCTTCTTACATTTTGCGGTGTATTATCAAGACAGTATTTGACAAAATTGAGTAACTAAGGTGTTGAGCATCAAACATTAATTGCTAGAGGTAAATTAATTGTGCCCATATAATATAGTTACCTATTACAGTTTTAAATGGCTTAGCTATCAAAAAAGGAAGAGTAATAAGAATATAATAATCATAAATATATGAAATTAAGGTTTTCAAAGATTACTTGCTATGTAGTTATTTTCATGCTTTTAAGAACTGTTGTCTACTTGCTCTGTCATAAATTATGATGGATATGATGGCTTAAATAATAAACATTTATTTTCACACAGAAGTTAGATGTCCAAACCAATGTGTTAGGGTTGCTTTTTGGTGGGGCTGCCATTCTTGCTGTGTAAAAATACACCTGCTCTTCTGGGAAGAGAGTGAAAACAGGAATGAAAGAGACTGAGAGAGGGAGAGATTGAGGGAGAGAGAGAGAGGGAGAGAGACAGACATAGAGACAGAGTGAGAAAGAAAAAGTCACAGACAGAAACAGATAGCTGATTTCTCTTTCATTTCTTATAAAGATACATAGGTCTACTGGATTAAGGCACTATCAATATAATCACATTTAAGCTTAATTCCTTCAAGTCCTTATATACAAAGTACAGCACCAATATAAGAATTTGAAGATGGGAAAAAACAATTCAATCCATAACCATATTAATAGCTGTGCTTTAATGATGAACAAACATACTAAAAGGGCTTAGTAATTTGTGCATACTATTAAGCAACTGAAGTCATTACTAGAACTCAGTAGTGTTGAGCTCCAGTTCTTTAAGTTTTCTATGGAATGTTTTATTTTTCTCTCCTTTTTAAGCATGTAGCATATTTTTTTACTTTTCTACTTGTCCTAGAGTTTGCAATGTACCTTACAACTAATTCAAGTTCATTTTCAAGTATTATTATACCATTCAGAAGTAGCACAAATGCTATACTTTATAACAGTTCAATTGCATCGGACCCTTGTTTATGACAATAAAGTAAATCATTTCACTTGCCCATAAGATAGCCAGCATATATAATATTATTTATGTATTTGATAAATTAACTATAAGACATATAAAAGATTTAACATTTTTTTACAATTTATTTAATGATAACTAGGAACTACATAATTTTAAAACTTAGGTTATACATTCTTTAGACAAATCTGAATATTAGTTGCAATTATTTGGATTTGGTTTATCACCAGCATTTATAAAGCCAGGCCTAGGGGAAGACCTAGGTCTGGGGACACATGCATGGTCTTGCTATAGCGAATGTTTAGCCTGCCCTGATTATGACACAATCAGAACAGCGAGAATATTCTCAGAAAGATTTAACTTTTAATGTAATCCTCATATATTTTTCCTTCCATAGATCCAGACTTCTGATGTATATTAATTAATCTATTTATTAAGAACTTTTAAAAACATTTCTTTACTCTGGATAACTGCGTCTTCCAGAGGATTGGACACTGGTGCAGAGGTACTCAGAACTCTGTGTAACTAGCTTGGCCAGTGGAACCCATGGTGAATGACCTATCACCCTACATAAAGTGAAGTACCTAGAATCTGGCAATTGGCCTAGCCAGAAGAGCACAACATAAATCCATTCTAACAAGAGGAAACATTTCACACACAGATTTCCAATGTATGATTTGTTTTGTTATAAAACTATACGCTTTGATCCGATGTTATAAAGTACAAAAGAGATAGTAGCCAGTTTGTCAATTTCTAAATTTTGGTTGATGTTATTAATATTGAGAATTGTACTACTGTAGCTAGGATATCACACCTGTTTTGAGAATTTGAGAATATGTTCTCAGTTGAGTGACAGTATTGGGAAGTTCTGAGGTAACAACTTCACCAAAGTCCTACAGCTAAAGATGGAGGACAGTGCCAAATGGAAAACAACATCCCATTCTCAATTACTTGGGAAGGTAGAATTTTGGAACAGGTGCAAACCAAGAATTTCCAACACAGAAAAGATATCCCTGAATAACAGAATCTTCCTAGAGTGGCTTTAAATGTAGCAATATAATTATTATCAAAATTTCACAAAGATTATCACAGAAATAAAAATACAGTGTTTTTTTCTGAAATACAAAATGTACCCTTACAGAATTGAAGACACACATGAAAAGGATATATTCCTAGAAAGGTACAAATTACCAAAACTAAATCAAGAGGATATAAGGATGCTGAACAACCCAATAACAGCCAATGAAATGTCAGACTCCAAGGCTCCCACAACATGTCCAGGAGAAAACAGAACAGAAAAAATAGTAAGCCACAATGAAGCAAAGAAACAACTTCAAGTGGGTGTAGAGTAAATTAGATCAGAAATAATCACTCAGGTAAAAAGGAGAAAACCATAATGAAAGAATTTCTAAATATATCTAGATAAGCGACTGATAAAAAAATAGAGGAGCACAGAGAACAGTGGAAGCCTTGAATGAATGATACAGGAAAGAAAAACAATGCAACAAACAGATTCAAAGAGATATCCAGGGAATTAAAAATTTCATTAAAAGCTGGCAAAACTGAAAGTAAACTTTCAGATTTTGAAGATATCATTACAGCTAGTGACCAAGAAAGGAAAGACTTCTTAAAATTAATAAAGAACTAGAAAGTAATAATTCAACAATAAAATGTCACAAAGATGAATAACATAAGACTGATAAGTGTCAATGAAAATCAATGAGTCAACACAAATGCCATAAGAAGCCTATTTGCAGAAATAACCTCAGAATGCTTTCCAAGTATGGGGAGAAGTATGACATTCAGATACCTGAGACATATAGAGCTGCAATTAGTATTGAACGAAATGAATCTGCACAAAGGCATAATAAAATGAAGAACCCAGAAATTCAGTAGAACAACAACATACTAAAAGCTACTAGAGAAAAGAAACACATCACTTATAAAGGAAAGCGTATCAGAATCACAAACGATTGTTGAACACATAACGTCAAGTCAAGAAGAGATTGGAGTGAAGTACGTCAAGTCCTGAAAGAAAACACTTCCAAACCTGATTGTTGTAACTTCAAAAACTATATTTTAAAATTAATGGAAAGTGAAATACATCCATAAAAAAGAACAAATAAAGAAATTCATTTCGACAAACCGATCTTTCAAAGAAAACTGAAAGATATTCTAGAAAAAGATAAAAATGAACATAATTCCGAAAACAACAGAAAGAAATTACCAACATTGAAAGCAATTAAACACAGGAAATGTATGGAACCAACAGCAGGAAAATAACATCTCAAAGACAGACCAGGACATATCACTTATAAACATCAGTGTAAATGGCTTTAATTGATCAGTTGAAAGAAATGGACTGGCAGAGTGGATTGAGTAACAATATCTGACAATATAACTACATACAAGAAACACATTTAGCTGCTCAACATGACCAGAGCCTGCCAAACCAGACTCCAGGCCCAGTGTGTATGTGGAAAGTTGTACCTCCTCACTGTTAACAGAACTTCCCCAGGAAGACCCCAGGCCCAGCTTGAATGTGGGATATTCAGAACCCAGGCCTCGCATGTATTGGAACATCCACTTCCTTGCCAGGAGCAGAACCCTCATCAGCCAGACTCCAGCAGGTACATGTGTGGGAACTTCCGCATACTCCTGGGAAACTCCTCCATCACGCAAACCTCCAGTGGAACCCTGCAGTAAAACTTCCTGCAGAGAAGCTTGGAGCCAGACTCACTCAGCTAATCCAGGAACTGAACATCTTGCCAGAGGGGCAGAGCAGTTTTACTTCCATGCGCTACAGCAGGAAGAGGCTCAGAACAGCAGCCAAACACAGGGAGGCACATCTGAATGGGTCAAACATGGTAGATCCCGACCCAATAAACTGGGACACTTTGCTAGACCCAGATTTATGAGAGTGTATTCTCTCTTTTACTCTTTTTTTTTTTTTTTTGTCTTTTTGAGATAAGGTCTCGCTGTATAGTTCAGGCTGGTCTTGAGCTCAGTTTTGTAGCCCAGGCTGGTCTCGAACTCTCGCTGATCCTCCATGCCTCAGCCTCCCGAGTGCTGGGATTACAGGCGTGCGCCACCACACCCAGCTCTCTTTTACTCTTGATCTACACAGGAGGCAACAAGTAACTGGGTTATCTAGACTGCCTGGAAGAGCCCAGGTGCATCTGGGACGGTGATCAGACTGCACTTAGGGGAACTAAATTAAACACAAAAAAATCCCATTTAATACCTGCTTAGCGGGGCCCGGTGGGATGGCCTAGTGGTCTAAAGCGCCTGCTTGGGAAAGCCTTGGGCAGCTTGAGGGACCGCGGTTCGATTCCTGGCACCTCATGCTGCGCCAGCCCTGCCCTCGGGGCGGGCTGAGCCAGCCATAAAAATGAGTGAATAAACAAATAAAGGTTCTGAAACAAGAATAAATAAATAAATAAATAAATAAATAAATAAATAAATAAATGTTTGCTCTTACTATCTAAAATACAAACCCATTAGTTACAAAAGATTATTAACCACTGATTACCACTACCCATTATCAGTGTTCCTAACCGTAGCTCTATAAATACAAAACTATAACTATCTTAACCATACTTTCATGGGTAAGAATTTTGGTAGGTGTTAAGGGTATAACTGCACCAAAGCACTACAGCAAAAGTAAGAGGACAGTGCTATACAAAAATAACAAGCAAAAGAAGCAAAACACAATCTCAGGTCCCAAGCCCACTCAGAACAAATACAACAAGACTCTAGCATAGAAAAAATTGGGAATCACATAGTTGAAATCTCTGAATTGATATTGCCTGAAGTACAGAAACAAATGCAAAAGGTATAAAGAAAATCAGAATAGAAATAAACCCTGAAGTAAAAAAGAATTCTCTGAATTTTTAGCATCTCAAGAAAAGAAATAGCTGCAGAAACATAGAGGAGAAATCAGATCAGAAATAATCTCTGAAGTAAAAAAAGAAAGGATAACTATAATGAAAGTATAAAAAACTGTTTCTAAAGAAGACGCTGATAAAAAAAAAAGGAGATTAAAAATGATGGATTCTTTGAATGAGCAATATAGGAATGGAATAGATCATATGAAGAGGACTCAAAGAGATAGAATCTCAATCATGACCTGGCAAAAATATTTTAATGAACGTGAGAATAGAGTTTCAGATATTGAAGACACCATCACAACTAGGGAAAAGATAACAAAGGATCTCTTAAAAACAACTAAGATGCAGGAAAAATTTCAACATCTGCAAGATGATGAAAAGATGTACAACATGAGACTAATAGGCATCAATGAGAAAGTAGGAGTCAATACAAAATATAAAAAGAATAAGGGCAGAAGAAATAGCAGAAATCTTCCCAAATATGGGGTAACATTCTGGCATCCAGGTAACTCAAGCATATGCAACTCCAAATAACATCAACACAATTAAAAACACATTCAGACATATAATAGTCAAAATTCCAGAAATCCAGCAGAAGAACAATATAGCAAAAGGTGCCACTGAAAAGGAACAGATCACACTTAAAGGAAAATCTATCAGAATAAAGGCAGATTTCTCTTAACAAACTATGAAGTCAAGAAAAACATGGAGCAGAGAACTTCAAGTCCACCATGAAAATATATTGCAGCCCAGATTGCTACACACTGCACATCACTTTCAAGTATGATGGAGAAGTGAAATACTTCCATGACAAAGAACAACTAAAGAATTTCATGGTGACTAAGCCAGACTACTACAAAATAGTGTACAGAAGGACCAAAATGACCAGAACTCCATGAATGAGAACCGAAAGAACCCAATAAAAGGGCAAACAAACACAGGAGAAAAAGTGGTAAACAGTAGCAAGTAAATGGCATGTGAACCATAAATCAATACATTTCAATTATAACCGTGAATGTAAATGGACTCAGTTCACCAATTAAAAGAAATAGGCTGCCACCATGGATTAGGAAGCAAAATCCAACCATAAGCTGTATACAAGAAACACACTTAATTCACAGAAAATTCATAGGCTAAAAGTCAAAAGATAGAAAACAATAATACATGTTCCAGCACCTCATAAATAAGCAGGAGTAGCAATCCTAATCCCTGACAGTCTCAACTTCAAACCAAGAATATTCAAATGAGATAAAGAAGGCCACTACATAATGGTTAGGGGAAAAACTGGAGTCTTTTGCTGTCAATCTGGTATAAGACAAGGATCTCCTCTATCACAACAACTATTGAACAGAGTTCTGAGATCATCAGCTAAAGCCATCAGACAAGAGAGAGAAATGAAAGGAATAACAATGGGAAAGGAATATGTTAAATTATCATTATTTGCAGATGACATGATACTCTTACTGGAAGACCCAAAACCCTCCACCCAGAATCTCCTTGAATTAATAAATTAGTTCAGTAGAATAGCAGTTTACAAGGTCAATACTAAAAACTCAGTAGCATTTCTCCACACAAATATCAAACATACTGACAAGGGATTTAGAGAAACAATACGTTCTACAATAGTAAGGTGAAAAATGAAATACTTAGGAATTAATCTAACTAAAGAAGTAAAATGTATATTCAGTGAAAACTATACTACTCTGAAAAAAGAGATCATAGAGGATTTCAAAAGATGGAAAGATATTTCCTTCTCCTGGACAAAAAGAACCAAAATTGTGACAATGGCCATACTCCCAAAATTGTTATACAGATTTACCAAAAATGCCTATCAAAATACCATCAACATACTATACAGACCTGGAGGAATCATTCCAAAAATTTATTTGGAACCAGAAAAGAACTAGAATAGCAAAGACAATCCTGGGCAACAAAGATAAGTCAGGAGGCATTATAATTCCTGACTTTATACTACAAATTGCTGTGTTACTGTGATAAAATCAGCATGGTATTGACAAAAAAAATAGACCTGAGGACCAGTGGAATAGATTAGAAGATGCTGAAGCAAATACAAACACGCAGCCACCTTATCTTTGACAAAGTGGCTAAACATGTGTACTGGAAGAAAGATAGTCTCTTTAACAAATGGTGCTGAAAAAACTGGCTCTCCACATGCTGAAAACTAAAACTTGACCCAAGTCTATCACCATGCACTAAACTACAGTCAAAATGGATTAAAGATCTAAATGTTAAAAATAAAAACATTAAATCTCCTGGAAGAGAAAGTAGGAGGAAATGTTGAAGAGATTGGAGTAGGCAAGCAGTTCATGGGCAAAAAATCAAACTGCAGTGTAATACTTGAAATTATTAACAAATGGGACTTCATCTTACTGAGAAGCTTTTGCACATCAAAGAAAATTACCAACAAAGTGGAAAGAGAACCCACAAAATCTGAAATTATCTGAACTAACAAGTACTCAGAAAAAAAGTCTTCTATCTAGAATTTATAAAGAACCAAACATTATCGTGGTCCCCAAACTTAAAGACCCAATCCAGAAGTTTGCATCCAAGATGAGCACACATTTCTCAGAGGAAGAAATACTAGAAACTAATAAATACATGAAAAAATGCTCTACATCCCTATCCATCTGTGAAATGCAAATGAAAAGAACACTTAGATGCCATCTCAGCCCAGAAAGATTGGCTACCGTAAAGAAATCAAGCAACAACAAATTTTGGAAAGGCTGTGGGGAAAAAGGAACACTTCTCCATTGTTGGTGGGAATTCAGTCTGGTGCAACCATTATGGAAAGCAGTGTGGAGGATCCTTACAGAACTAGATTTGGAAGTCCCGTTCAATCCAGCTATCCCCTACTGAGAATTTTTCCAGAAGAACTGAAAACATCATACCATAGCAATATCTGTGCATCTACATTTATAGCAGCCCAATTTGTAATAGCCAAATCTTGGAAAAAACAAAAATACTCATCACCTGAAGAACGAATGGAAAAGATTTGGTGTTTTTAAACAAGGAAGTATTACTTAGTTATAAAGAATAATAAACTCAAAACCTTCATATATAAGCTGATGCAACTTGAAGATTCACTGATAAGTGAGATAAAGAAGACCTACATATGCAAATATCATGTAGTGTCCCTAACATAAAAACTCAAAAGAAGAAATAATAATGGAAAGGTATAATATAAGTAAATGAAAAGCAAGAATTTAAGGGTTGCGTCATGAAAAAAGAGCTAGGGGTAAAGTTATGAAACACGGTGGGGCAAAATCATACATTTATATACAAAAGATTGTTAAGACAATGTTCCTAAAAATCTCCAACAGATTTTGAAACTAGCAGGTAATCAGTAGAATTCTCACCCTGACTAACTGTGTATACTGGTATCTGTGAACTAAACTAAGCAAATACACTGAGGATAACAATGTGTAATATTAAAACTATATTTGGAATATTTATCATTCTGGTCTTCTAATTATCACTGCTTCTAATGTCATATCAATTATTGCTATACTCTCAAATAAATGTTTAAAAAATAAGAAAAGAAAAAAAAATGTAATGAACGATAATATGAGTGGGTTGGTGAGATAGCTCAGTACAATAAGTGCGTGCCTGGCAAATACAAGGGCCTGAGTCCAATCCCCAGTTCCAGAAAAAGAAAATAAAACAAGAGAATATAAGACAAGGAAAAAATGCCATAGAACTGTATCCCTGCAAATTTGTAAACAGTTAAGTTCCTAAATTTCTGTGTAACAAAGCGTAACTGTTATTTTTTTCACATTCTACATGAATTTAAAGTTTAGAACAACAACAACTGATGGAAAATACCTGTTTCTTGTTATGTCTATGGCATTTGATATTCGCAAAGATAGTGATGTTAAGCTGGAGTGCCTAAGTCATAAGGAATAATATCATTAAGATTCTCCTCTGGAGAGTCAACAACTTAAGTTGTCAGACCAAATAATTAGAGAAAAAAAGGGATACAAGAATAGTCAATATTTTGGCTCTAGCCCTTCAAGGTCAGTGAGGACTCAGGGACATAAGAGAACCTGTCCTGTAACATAACTCAATGGAATCCCAAATTTCCTGTTCAAGGAGATTATGGGACCACAGAGGAAAGTGATCAATGATGTACAGTATGCCCAAAGGAAAGATACCTAGTGAAAAAACATTCAGTGTTTTACAGAGAACAAATTGGTCAAGCAATGGCCATGATTCATCCGGGTGGCTGACACTGACAAATGTTCTGCAACTCTCAGTACACTGTTTCAGGGTAAACCCTGAGGGGGCCTGACTGACCTTTTCAGATAAAACAAGTTACTTTTTTGGCAGTATAGGTCTTGCTTTATCTTGTTCTTACTATCCAGCAAAAAAGTCTAACCACGAGATATAAAAAGGAAAGCCATATTAATATGCTGAATTGTAAAAGGCTCAAGTCAACAGCCTCTGATAATGCCACATGAACTGATAATCCACTACTGTTACCGACTATTGGGCTATATACACAGCTACTTTCTCCTTGGGCAATGAATAAAAAGTTCTGTCATAATGATGTTTAGACAAGAAATCATGTTTGCATCTTCTACTTTGAACAACTACCATGAACACAACAAAACGCAATGTATTAATTATTGTATCTGATCTTCTAACCTGTGTGAAACTGTCTCATTGCTATTTCTTTTACATTAACATTAATAAAAATAAATTTAAAAAACAAAATGAAATTAAAAAATAAATAATTTTCTGAGAAGTCCCATAAAAATATAATCATGTTTATTAAGAAAGATATAAAAATTTTAAAAATTAAAAAAATCCATTTAACTCAAGATGAAATTCATAGGATTAAGCTCAAGGGATCAAGAATGATATTCCATGTGCCACTAACTCAGAAAAACTGCTGCGCTAATGATTTTGTTCCCAGACTATCTGACCTACAAACCAAGAATGATCAAGTGAGATAAGCTCACTGCATACTTGTTAGGGGAAAACGTCAAGAGAAAGAAAGAACAGTGATAAATATGTGTATACCAAATATGGGAACACAAAACTATAGAAGACAAGTTTATTTATTTATTTTTTTATGAATTCAGGACCGGTTACAGGGTGTACAGGTTCTCGCTATGCAGAATGGACTCATAGTGACTGTCCCATTTTCAGCCTCCTGAGAACTGTGATTCATTACAGGTGTGAACAACCATGGCCAGTCTCAATTTCAGCACAGCACAATGGGGATGTAACCCTGGCAACTATGCTCTCTGCCTAAGCAGGCGCTTTAGTCCACTAAGCTATCTGGCTGGCCTTAAATGTCTTCGTTGTTGTTGGTTTTGACTATTTTTTTAAGTTGAAGCTTATTTTTTGGTTTTGGTGTTGAGGACTGAATCCACAGCTTTCAGCTTGATGGGCAAGTGTTCTACCATTGAGCCTCCCATATAAGAAAAATTTAAATGGACATGAAAATTAAAAAAGAAATTTCACAGTCTTAACAGAGAACCTTAACACCCCCTTATCTCAAAGAGATGGGTCAAGTAGAGAAAAATTTTGCAAACATGTAGAGGAACTGAGGCAAACCTTTGAACAAAGAGACTCAGTGGACATTTACTGTATTTCAATCAACAATATCTGAATACTCATTCTTTAACATGCACATGTCTCTTAAATAGATACAGTCTCTAAAATGGACAACATGCTAGTCCATAGTACATGCATAAGTAAATCAAGTGGATTGAATTTATCGCATGCATGTTATCTGACCATAGTGCAATGAAACTAGAAATTAAGGACACAAAAACTGCTGGTCCCCTGTAGTGGTTGATACACTGTGCCAACTTGGTGGGATGTCTGGTGGTTGATACATTTTATCAAATTGGCTCCATTGCCTGGCTGTTTCACACTGTGAGCCATGAGGGCCCTGCCCCAGGATAACTCAGTTTGGACTTTATCTCCTGGCTTCCTGCACAGACTTATCAGACTCTAGTTTGGATCCTTCAGCTTTCTGTAACAGATTCGTTTGCCTTCCTTTTCAAGCACAATGGCTGACCATAAGAAACTGTTAGGAACTGGTAGAAACCGGTTAAGACCAGGTGAGACTGGTAGGGATGGAACACTGCAGTGAGTATAAAACCCTTGGGACTGAATCCTTCAGTTGGCAATGTGCAGACGCTCTCAGCACACTTCCCCATCTGACTCTGGGACTGGTACATATTGTGTCATATCTTTCCCCTGTATTTTATCTGTTCCTCTAGTAAAACCATGACTAGAACACATAGAAATTAAATAACACTTTCCTCTGCAAAAAATGTCTCACAATGGAATTAAACAAAAAATTAAATGTTATCCACATTTCTATTAAAATTCAGACATAAATTCCCAGAATTTGTAGGATGCAATGAAAGAAGTACTCAGAGGGAAATTTATAGTGGTGAACCCAAATATTAGCAAAAACAGAACGACAACAAATAAATATCCTCGTACTTCAGCTCAAGCTTCTAGAAAAAGAAGAGTAAGGCAAGCCCAAAGCTCAAAGAAGGCAGGAAATTTTAAAGATCAGAGCAGAAATTAATGCAATGGAGATTAAGTAAAGAATACAAATAATCAATAAGTTGATAAGTTGGTTCTTTGTAAAAATAAATGTGATGTAGAAACTTCGAACCAACCTCATCAATAAAGGAAACAAGCCCAGCCCAAACCCCACCGATGGGAACTGAGCCTGTGCACCCGCCGCGGGTAAGCCCATGCGCCCCTCTGCCCCGCATCTGCGTTCCCGCGACTAACTTCCTGTTCCAGCCCAGCCCAAACCACACCGCTGGCTGGGTCAGGATACTTGGCCTACTTTCCCTTTCCCCGCCCCGCCACACCCCTTTTTTTTTGAACCCCTCTAGCCCAAGCTCCAGCACTGAACCCATCAAATAGCCCGTTTGGCAA
>PVJA010048949.1:0-13969 GCA_004027025.1 Myocastor coypus
AAAGATATTTGTTTTGTGAGGACCATCATGAAGGATGCTCTCTGCCTGGCTGTTTCTGCAGTAAAGCAGTAGGAACTAAGGTGTTCAGTCTCAGGACAACTGGGGCTAAGTAGTGAAAAGGTGCTGAGGGTGAAGCAAGGCAGCGTGGTGCTGCTGATTGTGAGGTAGGCAGCAGGCATCGCAGGGTAGGCAGCAGGTGTCGACCATCAAGGAATGGTCAACTGCGTGAAGAGGTACAGCAGAGAGTGGCTCACAGAATACTGCTCATCAGAAAGAAATAGTATAAGAAGTAGGAGCAGCTGTATGCAGACGGCTCAACACAGTGTGAAGATAGCTCGCTTGCGACATTGCACAGTGTTATTCACTATTTCAGAGACCTTTTGTCACTGAGTGATAGCCTTTATATTTTTCCTTCAGTAAACACCTATTGAACTATGGAAAACACAGAAAGACTAGGCATGAAGCTCAAGAGTGATATCGTGAAGAAATTGTCACTCAGAACAGCATTGGCAGAGAAAATTCAGCAGACATGTTTTGCAAAAAATATACAGGGAGTATGGCTACAAACATGACCTATGAGTTGTGTGTGGTAGCTTTTACAGAACAAAGTCAAACTCATTGGTTGCACAGAGATGGCATGAGCTGCAGAGCCTAAATTATTCATTCTGAGTTGCATTTAGAAAAGTTTTTTCACCTCTGATTTGGGAGGAGCCATGCACTGAAGCGGTCAATTCAAATACAGATGTATGCTATTCAGCTCTGCTAGCACAAATCCCCCCTTTTACTGCTTGAGAGTAAAAGGTAGCTCGACATTAGCCCACAAATACATATGGGACTCTAACCTTGCCATCACATCCTGAAAATGTACCAAAGTTCCTTAAACCGGGTTGACTGATCAGCTCTAAGCTCTACTGAATGTATTATTATGACAGTATTCATCATGATAGTTTTCTCATTTCAGATTCCACCTTCAGGTACAATATTGATTCACAAAAATAATTATGGCTTCAGTATATATGCTATCATCCCATTTTAAGTGACATAATATAAAACAAAATAATTATTTTGGGAGGGGCCAGTGACATGTTTCCACAGTCTGAAGCACCTGCTTAGGAAAGCTGAGGCAACTGTAATGACTGTGGTTTGATCCCTAGCACCACATGGCGCACCAGCCCCACTCCCAGGGCAGGATGAGATGGCTGTAATAAAAATTTTGGAAAATTTAGTTAACTATGGTATATCATAATACTAAAATGTTTTGTTTCCTGTCATCTGCAGACAATGGGTTGCATTTGGAACAAAGAATATAGTAGCCATTCATGTATGCTCACATCAAGAAACAGTTCTTATCCTGTGACCTTCATCCTGCTAGGAATCCCAGACCTGGGGGATTTCCAATTTTGGATTGCCTTTCTGTTCTGTGCCATGTATGTTGTGGCTGTTGTTGGCAATATCATAATCTTACATATAATCAGAACTGACCACACCCTTCATGAGCCCATGTACCTCTTTCTAGCTATGCTAGCATCCACTGACCTGGTTCTATCGTCAGCAACCCAACCTAAAATGCTGGCCATCCTCTGGTCTCATGCTCATGAGATCGAATATCATGCCTGTCTCATCCAGGTGTTTTTCATCCATGCCTTTGCCTCTGTGGAGTCTGGGGTGCTCATGGCTATGGACCACTATGTGGTCATCTGCTTCCCACTGCGACACTCCAGCATTCTGACCATGTCTGTGGTGATCAAACTTGGGACAGCTGTGATGGTGAGAGGGCTGTTGTTGGTGAGTCCGTGATGCTTCATGATCTCCAGGCTGCCCTTCTGCCCCAGCAGGATCATTCCCCAGTCCTACTGTAAGCACATGGCTGTGCTGAAGTTGCTGTGCACTGATACCAGGGTTAACCGTGCCTATGGGCTGTTTGTGGCCTTCTCTGTGGCTAGTTTTGACATTCTTGTCATCAGTGTGTCCTATGTGATGATTCTGAGAGCTGTGCTGCAGCTGCCCTCAGGCAAAGTTCGCTTCAAGGCTTTTGGCACATGTGCTTCCCACATCGGTGTTATCCTGACCCTGTATATACCAGCTCTCTTCACCTTTCTAGCTCACCGTTTTGGCCACCACGTGCCCTGATTAGTACACACCATGTTTGCTAATGTCTACCTACTGGTGCCTCCCATGTTCAAGCCCATCATTTATGGAGTTAGAACCAAGCAGATCAGGGAAAGGGTTATGCGAACATGCTATGAAAAGGATGTCTGAATCATGGGGAGCAACAGCCGCACCACTTCCTTTGCCCTATTGACGTTATGCAAAAGAGAGATTGACAGGGCTTTACACATCATCAAATGGTAATCGATTAAAGAAGTAGCCAAGGAGACAGCAATCTGTTACTCAATAGAGAAATAGTTTTCAGGATACTCAGACTAATGACCTAAGAGCCTTGGTGTACAATAGAAAATATGCTGGCCTGTGTTCATGACAGAAATAGAATTATTGTAAAATCATACAATATTTTAAGGAAGATTGTCTTACAGAGATTCTTATAATAAATGCTTTCAGTATATTACAAGTATCAGCATAAGTAGACAGATTCTTTAATAAGAACAGAAAGAAGCAAGAAACATTTAAAAGTTGCACATTTTCCCCATCTGGGTATCGCTTTATGGAAACAAAATTTATGAAAGAAAACATGCCTAAGGAGATGTCGGAAATCATTACTTATGAAAGTGAAGCAGAAAATTATTTACATACTGTGCTCAAACCAGGTGAAAAAATGCACACTTGAATATCTGTGTGCCACTGAACTATTGTACTTGCAGCCAGTTTATGAAAATATTACAACTAAATAGTAAGTACTAGAGCAAAGAAATTGCTCATTAGCTAATGTCTTCAAAGTTCATAGAGATATTTCAGAATATACCCAAGTGCTAATCATAAGCATTTTAAGCAATATATTTGTGACATTCACATTTTGTTTTTCAAGTTTCAGAAACTATTTTATTGTGTTCTGTTTTGTTTTTATTGACATGTTTTACTCATGTATATTAGTAGGTTTCAGAGTGCTAAATTAAGCCATTTTCTTTTAAATTGCTGAAATGTCTTTGGAGATTTCAATGACATTTTAAAATAATCCCTTTCACTTTCACCTATTAAGCATGTAACTGCTGCCTTTGAATTCACTCCAGGGGAACCTGGGACACCTTCACTCTGTTGTACAATGCTGATAAAAGTGATCTATCATAAGGTCTTTGCATGTTGGTGGCACGGTCCCAGGAAGCTTAAGTTGATTTCCAAGATAAAAAACAAAGACAAGGAAACCATATCTCTCCGAAGAAAGGAAAGGGCTGTGAAGCAGCTTGCGGTACTAGAACTGGTAAAAGTCTTAGACACATAAAATAGAAGGGTAAAATCGAACAGTGTATTGAAGAAGAAAGAAACACTCATCATCAATCTTCTAGTTCAGCAATGTGTCTAAATTGTACGGTGTCATTCTAAACATACTCCTGACAACGTTCTCAGTGGTGGAATTTGGGTATTTTGACACTTCAAAGACAGTATGTCATCCCCCACAAGGGGCACTACTTTTCTGCCTTCTTCCCTCCAATGATAATAGGTCATTCATTGTCTTCTCTAAGTTACTGTTGAACAAATCTGAGTCTCATAATACTCTTACCTGGAAACATGAAAAAAAGAATCATGTAAATACAGGAAAGTGCAGATGTGACTATTGCCCCATATTCAAATCATGGACAAAGGCTGAAACCAAGGAGATTTTATTATTTATCATCAGGGCTTATATCTTATCTAATCATTCATCATCCATAGGCTTTTTTTTCTCATCCAAAGATGTTATGCTTGATTTTAATTTTAATTTATTTTATTTTATGTTCTAAAACCTAATGAAGAACCAAAACTACTTTTACAGCCAAATCACATACAGCCAATTTTCCTTAATATCTGCCATCTATATGTCACTGCTCTCATCTCTACATTTCATTATCATCAATGCTCCTTGCCACTGAAAGTTAAATGTACTGTGCTCCATCACTTTAGAGGACCCAGTGATAATTTTGGATGAGAGAGATATAATCAAGTAGTGAATAACTTTTGCCTTTAGCAAGAAAATATTACGCAGAATTTATAATTGGCTTTGGGAAATAATACCTTCACCTTTAATTTTTAACCCATAAATTAAATTAGTAAAACTCAAGATATTAGGTAGAAAAGATTTTCTTGGTTGTACAGTAATATTCTATATATTTTAAAAAACAAAACCTAATGCTTTGTGTTTTGTGTGATAATTTATTTATAATTTATTTCTCTGTGTCTCCTCAATTATTTCTATCTATAAATTAAGTTTGTGTGCATCATAGTGAAGGCAGGTTAAAGAACTTCTAGTAAATGAATATATGTGCATGTAAATGAGTTCAAGTTGTCAATTTTCTGTCATTTGTCAAGAAACAGTTATGTGTGTTTGTGTGAATGTGCTGGTATGAGGTTGCAAAAGATTAATTGACAGCATAACATTTAAGATTTATAAACATGAATGTACGTATAGTAAAATGTATATATGTCTGTGTATTTTATTTTCAATGATTCTCTTTTAATGGCAGTTCATGTGTATTGGTACATATTGATAAATGCTCCCAACTAAGAGAAGGAACATTTACTAAATATTCTGCAGTCTTGATCGTGTATGAGTAGTTAGTATATATATTAACATGAATCCCAGTTGATTTAATACATATGTGTTTCAAAAATGTTTCCATGAATGTAAATCATTTTATATGTATTTATGAATATGTATATTTCTGGTTTTCAGTTTACTGTGTGTGCACATGTGTGATCAACCCAACTTCAAAAAGTATACCAAAAAACATGCAACAAATTTGTAATAAACATGGCATGGCACCACCACAAAATAGCCTTTCAGATTAATGTTTTGCTTTCCCTATTTGCTTCTCTTCATTAGCTAGATGATTTCTCCAGGAGATCACTGACTTGTCTTCAGCTGCTCAGTACTAGTGACATCTGCTTAGTACAATCACGGTAGTGTGGAGGCAAAATATAAAGTGACATCCAGGCCAGATAGCTCAGCACATTAAAGTGCCTGCTTAGACGGAAGCAGGGACTGAGATTCAATCTCTGGTGTGCCATGCAGGCCCAGACCCTGGAGTGTGCTAGGCATAGAGGTGTGCAACTGTAATTCCAGTGCTTGGGAGGCTGAAAAAAGGAAGATCACTACCAGTTCAATGTGTGTAATGAGACCTTGTAGACCCTGCACTAAATACATAATATGCATAATTGCATAATATATAAAATACAAGTGAGTACTGCCTGGAGTTGCTAAGCCACTGCTTCCTACACAGCCTGTGTGTTATTGCCCACCACCCAGCAGCTGATGCTCCTCATGCTATCACATCCCCATAGGTAAAGCCATTGTAATATTTAAGCACCAGGTCTATCTCCATGCACTAAAGTTGAAATGGATTAAAGATCTAAATATTAAAACAGAAACATTAAATCTCCTGGAAGATAAAGTGGGAGGAAATCTTAAAGATACTGGAGTAGGCAAAGAGTTCATGGACAAAAATCAAAATGCACGTTTAACACTTGAAAGAATCAACAAATGGAACCTCCTCTGGATGAGAAGTTTTTGCATGTCAAAAGAAATTACCAACAGAGTGAAAAGACAACCCACAAATTTTGAAAAAAGTTTAACTGATCAGTATTCAGACAAAGATCTTCTATCTAGAATTTATAAAGAACTAAAGTATATTAAGGTCCCAAAATTCAAAGAGCCAATCTAGAAATGGGCATCTCAGATGAACACACACCTCTCAGGAAAGAAATTCTACAAGCCTATAAATACCTAAAAAATGCTCCTTATCACTAGTCATTCATGAAAAAGAACATTTCTATCAACTTAAGGATGAACTGATAACCCATACTTTCCATTCTGAAAAACCTCATATACTGAATACAAATGATGAAGGATTACTCCGATCCCTAGCCACTCATTTAATTTGTCTTAGTTTAGTTCATAAGCCACTGAAGGAAAATATGTAGCAAAGCAGAAACAGGAAAGACATGCCCGCCTAGGAGTTCATCTCTCACTCCAATCTTGGGCCCAAGACATCTTTCCTCCTCCACCATTCACTCAAGAAGGAAAAATTGATGAAAATCAAAATTAAAACAAGCTGTACAACAGAGGTTACTGAGACCTGGATGAAGAGGGAATTCTCATAGCAAAACAGTAAGTAGAACAGACAAGTCCCCCAGTAAGGCTCAGAGGGGTAAAGCAGCAAGGATGTCATTGCAGAGAAAGTGCCACATCTGGCCATGCAATGAGGGTGAACTGGTGCCTGTTTCAGAACCTCCAGTCTTGTGAAGTACAGTAGCAGGGATACTGTCTCTAGTTCTCTAGACTTGTCTCTGAAACATGACACAGTTCATCAGGCCACTTTCATATCTGCCTTCATCATGATAACTCAGCCATTTCTTTCCCCTCAAGTAGGGTGGACCCCATTAATTAGCAAAGGCAACATCCTGTGCTGCCAAGACCCCTGACTACGGAGTACTGCTGTGTGACAATTTAGCACCTCAATTATAGGCGAATAACTCGAACCTGTTTTTCTTGTGATAAAATGAGAACAGGCAGATTTTCTATGAATTAAAGACAATAATAGTGTGTTATCAGCAGAACTGGCAATGTCAGATGCTGTTGACTTAAGCCTTTTACAGTTCAGCATATTAATCTGGCTTTATTTTTTATACCTCATGGTTAAACTTTTCTGCTGCATAGTTAGGAACAAGTTGAAGCAAGACCTATGTAACAAAAAATGTAACTTTTGTATCAAACAAGGTCAGTCAGATCCTCTCAGGATTTACCTTGAAACCATGTACCGCATTTTGTAGAACTTTTGTCAGTGTCAGCCATCTGGAAGAGTCACAGCCACTGCTTGATCAATTTGCTCTCTGTGAAAACCTTAGAGAATGTATAGTGTGTCTAAGAAGAATCACTAGAAAATAAATTTTCAATAGAAATAGTATTTACTCTTTTGTAGCAATTTACTGTATTTGAAGAAAAACAAGAATGACCTGTTTTCCAGTGTAAGATGTAATCAAAGTTTGTTTATTATCTATTTCATATCATTTTTAATCTTATATTTTTATACATATATAACGTTATGGGCTGAATATTGAAGTAATAGTTGAATATCTGGTGAGTATATGCATCTTGGGAAAGATGGGAATTATAAGTTTTCTGCTTAAATATATTGGTGAAAAAATAGTTTTATCTGCACACAGTGATTGTATGTGATGGCTGAAGGTCCATTTCCAGCATTACCATTCAGAACATCTAGAAGTAATTTTATAAGTAGTAATTTCATATATGCAATAAATGTGCTTTTTCTTCCATATGATCTCTCAAGGAACTAGATGAGTATCTATGGTCACATGTTCACAAATGTTTCCATCATAATGTTGAGCATTCGTTATTTCTATACATTTAAAGTTATATATTTAGAGAAATTTATAATTTTTGTTTGAATGCCTATGAATTTTTTTGTGTTTTTGAGACAGGGTCTCACTGTACAGTTCAGGCTGGCCTTGAGCTCAGTTTTGTAGCCCACGCTGGTCTCAAACTCTCACCGATCCTCCCGCCTCACCCTCCCGAGTGCTGGGATTACAGGCGTGTGCCACCATGCCCAGCTAATGCCTATGAATTTGATCTGCATAAAAAATGTTTCTTTTGGTGAATGTAAAGTTGTTTTTGTATGTCTATGGTAGTGCTTATATTGTATGATAGCACCGTGAGAGTGTGTGTGCATATTGTGATGGCTGCCAGTGTGTTAGCGGACACCGGCACAATGGCAGCTGCATGAGGCTATCCATCTGTGTAAGAGGAGCTTTCTCCTATTAAATTTAATTTCGATTGATGCAGATGTGATGCTTCCAAATAGGTACTCACGTTGTCATGCTTATGTAAGGGCTCGTACGCTAGTTAGTTGTGTGTGAAAGGACTTGAAATTCTTCAAAGTGGAACAGCATATATTAAAGTTCTGATATGTTGGCTCCAAGAGCATCACACAATTTCCCAGTGTTTGACCATCAGGACCCAATCTCCAACATCGTTACACTGTACCATTGACTCAGTGGCAGCTGTGTCATTTGATTTTTTGTTCGTGTTTTTAAAGTGTTTTTATAAGATATAATCATTTTACAATCTCACCCCTTAAAGTATAAAATTCAGGGTTTCAAGTATGTTAAATTGAGTTTTCTCATGTGGCGAAATACAGCCCCACAAACAGGACAGGCTGAGCCAGCCACAGAGTCTGGTCATAGTGGTGGGCGCCTATAATCCCAGTGCTGGGAGGCTGAAAATAGGAGCATCAATACGAGTACAACCTGCATAGTGAGACCCCCACCAAATACATTTAAGAGAAATGTGACAAAAATATATTTTAAATGTGTTTGGCACAGGGTCTCATTAAGCAGCTTGAACTGCTAGTGATCTTCCTGTTTTCAGCCTTTCCAGTGCTGGGATTAAGGCATGCACCACCATGCCCACTCTCACTGCTGGTTTAGTGCACTTAGGGGTAGGGCTGGTGCAGAATGCATTGCCTGGGACCGAACCCCTGGGCCTATACTTCCTAAACAGGCCCTTAGTCCACTAAGCTATTTCGCTACCTTTTCCCTTTTTAATCTCTTACAAAGCACAATTTTATGCCATTGATTAAGTTTATTATGATATAAAAACATCACTAATAATTATATCTAAAATTTTGTCATTGTTCTAATTGGAAATCTTCAATGATCAAGCATTGGCTTTCCACTTACCCTGATAATTCTAATCAGGTAGTTCCTGATAATCACTAATCAGCATAATGTCTCTGCATATTTTATAAGCCATTTCATTTAAGTAAAATCATATAATAATTTTCTTTTTGTGCTTGACTTTTATCACTTATTGAAAAATATGCACCTTTATATATGTTGGAACATATCTAAAATTCATTTCTTTTCAAGATCAAATACTCCACAGTATGCATAAGCCATATCTTTTTTACCCATATATCTGATGATAGACACTTGAGAATCTCTATATTATGGTTATTGTGAGTAGTGATACAATAAAAATTGGTACACCTATATGTGTTACACTCATGGCTTTGAGCCATGGAAAGAACTGAAAGTGAAACTGCTAAGTGACATTAAACTAGTATGGAAAGACAAATACAGCATGCTCCCTCATTTATTATAAATTAAAAATATTTAACCTGAATATACAAATACATATAACAAAAATAACTTCAGAGTCTAGAAGAAAGATATCCCATGCATAAGCACTTAATAGTATGAAGTAATGTATATATCATATGCCATAATATGATCTGAGATTAATAGAACCAATAAAAATGAAAAACGGGATAGGAGTATATGAGGAGGAGGGAGTAAGGCAGAGGAAAGGATGGGGATTTTCATATAGTAACCAGATGAACTACGTGTATCCCCAAATAAAATTATAAGCTATATGAATCTCAAATATGTACTAATGAAAGAAAACCTTTCTTTCTAAGGATAATAAATAAATTCCAGTAGTAGAAAAGAAAGGCTTACAGATCTAACCCCAGCTCTACTCCATCTTGTACATGCGTTCAAACATTCTCCCTGTGTGTTCATGTGTACAGAAAAGAAAGAAAACTTAGGGGTTAATATTTCCAACTATAGGACCCATTCTCAGAGGATGGGGCTACCATGAGGTAGTACGATGGTGGAGGATAGAGAGAACTAATGTTTTGGGGAAAGGACAGGATGAAGATAGTTCTTTCAAGAGAACTTGATCATTACTTTCTCCTGAAGGCTGAAGCTGAGAGGCTTGCTGGAACTACGGTGGTCATGTTACCCATGAGCAAAAGTTGAACAGACTTCATGCTGAGGGATTCCTAATCTCCAGGCACTTTTTCTCCTTGCAAATTGTGGGAAAGGGACTCCTAGAAGTTGCCGCTCGAGGCAAACTGCAAATGTATCTAACTGCCTGTGATTCCTTGATTCAGAGATCCATGACCTCTGAGCATCATTCTGAAATGAAGACATCCTTGGCTCGGTCTTTGGTCTCCTGGAGTATCTAGAAAGGTAGTCCAGTTGCCTTTCTAGCCGACCTCTGTGAGGAGGGTTACATCTAACTCTCACCTGCTCTGTACTTTATTTTTGGTCCTCCCACCTTGGAAACACAATGTAAAGATCTATATAAATATTCTATGACAAGATAAAGCCTTTTAAATTTTACATGTTCAGGACTTTCAGCAACAAAGCCAACTCATTAAAACACTATTTTCACTAAAATTACAGAACAAAGGAGTCCAACAGAACCAGGAGACACTGTCAGTGAAGTCAATTCCACACTCACAGGTGAGAGCTGAGCTGTATGAAATTAGAGGACATAGTTCCCATGAGCTCATTGCCTTATACAAAAGCTGTACTGGTCTCTACATGTTAAATTTTATTTTACTAAGTGGAAAAATGATATTGCTAGTTAAAAGTGAAGTTATTCTAATGTTAAAAATGACTGAATTGAGGCCTACAAGACATGCTGTGTTCAGAAGTATTCTCTATTGTAAAAAAGAAAAATGAATGTTTATACTACCAGAAGATTATTGGAAAATAAAATATTTTGTGGGTTTCCACTCATATTCCTTCATAAATACACCTTCCTCTGTGACAACATAAGGATAATCTGATGACTCATGCTTGCCATCTTGAAATCTCTATGTGCTGAACAAAGCTTACAAAGGGTTATTCAAAACCTTTTTCACACCTTCATTTTGACCATGTTTTCTCCATAAGTCACTGAATAAAAAGGCTTAGAAAAGTACAGAGAGGGAAGGTATGGAGCGGCCCAGGAAGTCACTCCCACTCCAACTGTTGGCCCAAGTTCCAGTTGCTCCTCTATCACCAAGCAGAGTGGGAAAGATTCAAAATGAGTTTGAAAGGAGGGTGCACAGTGGTATTTTAGGGAAGGGTCTATAGGGTATTGAGGGTATCACTACTGGATTGGACTAGTAGTGATCTTCCTGTTGACAAACTCTCAAGAGCTGGGATTACAGGTGTGCACCACCATGCTCACTCTCAGTTGCTGTTTTAACGTGCTCCTGGGGCAGGTCCAGCTTGTCAGGCCCAGGATGGAACCTCCCGTCCCTGTGCCTGCTTGCAGGCACTTTAATCCCCTGAGCTGTTTGGCCACCCAGTGCATGTAGCTTGAAAGTGGATGGAGAGAAAGTTCTAGCGTCAGGAGAATCCACCGAATATACAAGGCCTCTGGTAAGGTTCAAAGACAAAAGCCAATAAAGATGTCATGAGAGGCACCACATGTCCAGGCATCCCAGGAACCAAGCAGAAGTGTAGCTCAGAGTCTCAAGTTCAGCGATGGATCAGGAATTCTAGGTTCAAATCTAGATCCTCCTCTGATGCAGTAGTCAGTTCTTTAAGCCACTTATTATTGGCCATTGTCATGATAATTCAAGCTTCTCTGTCTGATCTAGCAGAGAAGCTAGCTATTTCATATCATCCTCTGATTATCAAAGGCAGTATAAGCGCTGGCCTTCTAACAGAAGCCCTGATTGTAGAGTGACGTGCTCCAACAACACCGTAGTGTGTAATCGTGGACAAATTATTCATAACTGAAAACTAATTTTCTCATGGTGAATTGAGGATAAAAAAGATATCTCTGAATTACAAATAACTTTAAGGGCTCTATAAAAAAGTCTTTTACATAATTAGATCATCATGCTTATTAAGAAACTAATTCTGTAGCATGCATTTCTTCCCACCTAAGTTAAAAAATATGGATATTCTAAGCATACTGTTCTAAGATGCCTGTAGGCATTGTACATATGAAAGCAAAATCTAAAAATCCATAGCTAGTCTATAGCCCTCTAAAAAGAGACAAAACATATACATTGGGCTGACATAATATGTTTCTGAATTTTCAAGAAAAATCTATATTGTTAATAAAATTAAGTTTCAGCAAATCTATTTTCTAGTCTTTCATATTGGTATGTTATTATCCTAAGTGGCATATATAGTCATCTAAAGTCTATTTCTATTTTTCTTTATACCATCATTAATTTAGAGAATCTAAGAAAGAAGCTAAGATTATGTCACATCTGGAGAAGACCATTTTTAGGAATAAATTGATATAGTGGAATAAAACATTAGTTCACAACTGTGCTTGTTTTGGTTAAAGGTATTAGAAAGAATGCCTTGATGTTTCTGTTTTTTAAAGATGTAAAAGCTGTCTCTGCACAACTGAGACAATGTAGCGAAAATGTGCTTCAGAAGAATGAGAACCACTGTGCCACTGATTCTGAGGTAAGTATGCTGCAAAGCAATCCCCCAGTGTAAAGCAGATGCAGGCAGGCTGGGGCTCACGAAACGCTTCCTGGCGGAAAGAGAAACTCTACTGTGAGAAATGGATATGAAACTCCTGTGGGTGGTCTCCAAACAGTATGGAAAAGTCGCTCTTCGGGCACTATATGGTGTTACTATTTCATAGGGATTTTATTTCTCCATACTGGTATTTATTTCTTTGAGAAAATATTGATTAAATTTATATTCTATGTGAAGAACAGAAATCACAGGGATAGGGGTCAAGATTGGAATCCTGAAGAAACTATTCAAACACTGTGACACTGTTTGGAAAGAGAATTTTTAAAATCTTGATTAACCACTGCTCTGACAAATGCATCCCGTAAAAGAACTCATAATGGAAGAATCAGACATACATAAAAGAAAAAGAATGGCTCGCTTTTAACAGTCTTTACTTTGATAAATATTAACAAAATAGAGTTTATATTTCTAAGAAATAAAAAATATTATTACCACCTTTTAATGTTTAACTGACAAATATGGCACCAAATCTTTATCACTAGGTACGGTATTTTCTTTATATCAGATGTGTCCTTGCACATAACACATGGCAATATAGGCGCACCTACATAAAACATAAAGTACAGACATACACCAATTATCATTTTAGAATTTATTCAATCATATGACAATTTTAAATGCTTGCAGATGGCTAAGAATTTAAGAGAAAAAATTCTAAATAATTAAACTGCTTTTGTCTTTCACAAAAAAGGGAGCAATTCTCCCATCACCAGAAATTTCAATATTAAATATTTTCAAGTTGTAGCATCTGTACTAATATTTCCCATTTTCTAACACTGTTTTTCAATATAAATAGTAGTTGCTAACCTGCAGTAGCTCATTTCATATTACAAATAAAATCTAAATTTAGATATTATTTTTTGTGAGTGTACTGCAAAAAATAAGCAAATAACCTACAAACTACAGCTAGCATATTTCATAGGCATGTTTGGTAGTTTAGGTATAATTACCTCATTCTGCAAAATTATATAGTCAGAAATGGCTTTCTTTACTCTGGAATAACCGATGATTACATTTGATATTTCTTCTGAGTTAAGGTCTTCATGATAGCCTTTCGAATCTGCTTAGTCTTCACACTGTAGATGACAGGATTGAGAACAGGAGGGATGAGCAGGAAGACATTGGCCATGATGGTGTGAACGAAAGCTGGTGCTGAACGACCATATCGCCGGACAAGAGACAAGCTGATGAGAGGAATGTAGAAGATGGCGACAGCACTGATGTGGGATATGCATGTATTGAAGGCTTTCTGCTGCTCCTCTGAGGAAGCAATCCTCAGGACAGACCGTATGATCAGAACATAGGACAGCAATATAAAAAAGCAGTCGAACCCTGCAGTGAAGAAGATTGTAAACAGACCAAGAATATTGTTGATTCTGTTGTCTGTGCATGACAGCTGAATGACATCAACATGGTAGCAATAAGAATGTGAAAGGATGAGGGATTTGCAGAAGGACAGCTTCTTGACGAATAGTACAACTGGCACCATAACAGCAACATTCTTTATCAAAACAAT
>PVJA010048950.1:0-13965 GCA_004027025.1 Myocastor coypus
AGCAGAAATAATATCTAAAGTTGACAAAGACATGCCTAAATCAATAGCATCCCAAGTAGGGGAACAACTACACAAAAGTAGAAAGGAGAACAGAACAGAAATAATCTCTGTATTAGAGAGAGAAAGGATAACCATAATGACAGACTTCAATACTATTAAAGAAGACATCGATAAAAAATTAGAGAATAGAAAAATGATGAACTCCCTGACGGAGCAATATAGGAAAGACATAGATCACATGAAACAGTTTCAACGAGATATACAAGAAAAAAAGCCTTTCACATGCTCCTTAGGATACAAATACAAAAATTGTTCATAGCGAGATTGTTCCAGTAACAAGGGAGGTTTGGGTACCATGCAAGTGATCTCTGAGAGGAGAATGTATGAAAAATGATAGATACTATGGATAGTTACAGTGGACTGCTCTACAGCCCAGAAAATGGAAGACCATGGCTGAAGATTCAGTGAACAACAGAGGCAGGCAGAGAACAATCACATGACAATCCCATGCAGTTTGATGCCATTTTTATAAAACTAAAAAAATAAGCAAAGCTAGGTGAGTGGTTCTCAGTAGAAAAGATAGAAGAAGTAGGAGAGACAGAGCCTGGGGTATAGCTCAGTGGTGCAGCGCTGACCTTGAGGTCATCAGTGTGTGTGTGTGTGTTTGTGTTCCCCCCCTAAAAAAAAATAGGGGAGACAAAGACAACCTTATCTTGAAGATACAGTGGTTTAGATCCTGTTCTAAGTAAACTACCTTCTCCCCCCCACACACACACCTTTTTCATTAGGAGTCATGTAGTCTCAATTCTTTCTCATGGAGATACTGTGCACTTTCACTTCTATTGTTACACTGCCAACCTTTGAAAAAGTCAGCAATACCCTTCTTGTGCTTCCCACACTTTGGACCCTGGGCACCATTGAGTGTAGATTTTCACTCTCCAGGGCTCATCTGCTTGGTTGTCTGGGCATTGCACAGACCTCTCTGTCTCCAGGAGCCTTCTCTCCCCATCCACAACCTTCCTTAGTCCCAGGTCATTGGCTCAGCTCCACCTGGGGCACCAGTGACTCCATTGCAGGTGGCTCCGCCCCAGCTGCTGACTCCTCCCCAGCTGCTGGCTCCGCCCCAGCTGCTGGCTCCTCCCCAGCTGCTGGCTCCGCCCCAGCTGCTGGCTCCGCCCCAGCTGCTGGCTCCGCCCCAGCTGCTGGCTCCGCCCCAGCTGCCGGCCCCACCTACCCTCCCTACTCCTCAGTGCCCCGCCCCCAGCATGTCCTCTGCCTCCAGTGGGCGGTCCCTTCTTCCCGCCAGACTCAGGGGAAGGTGGATTCTTTCTCAGTCGTTTTTTCTTTCCCTTCACCTTTCAGCACTGATCCACCAGGGTCCACCAGAGAGATCTAGAACAGATCTCATCCCAAGGCCCTGTTTGTTCTTCGAGCTTCCCCTCCCTTCACGACTCTACCTATTGAAGGGTTCCTGTGTTTTTTCCTTCTCCCTCACTACCATGGCCTGTGTGTCAAAAGCTTCTACCAGATTAACAGGCAACTCATGTCTCAGTCTGTTTGGGGCTGCTATAACAAAACACTTGCAACTGGATAACTTATGAGCAACAGAAACTGACTGCTCATAGTTCTAGAAGCTCAGAAGTTCCAGATCAGGGCATCAGTGTCTGAGGAGGGACTATTCTTTACAGATGAGGGACCATTCCTTACAGATGGGACATCTATCCTCACATGGCAGGAGGAGCCAACAGCGTCCCGTCCCTCACTCCCTCCCTTTCTCCCTAGCTACATCCCTAACTCTTCTTTAATTTTAAGATAGTTCTTACTAAATGGCCCAGGCTGGGCTCAGACTTCTGATTCTCCTGCCTCAGCCTCCCAGGGTACTGGTGTTACGGGTGTGTGACACCCTGAGGCCTGTTTTATTAGATGCTACCTGCATAACCTAATCACCCACTGTGATGGCGGTAGGGGGTGAGATTTCAACTTGTGAACTTTGGGAGAACATTTGGGCCACAGCAATGTTCTTCCTCAAAATCCTAAGAGATCCAGGTCACTCATCTGCTACCTGGCCTTGCCTTACTAGAGATCCAGGATGGAGACAGTGGGCACAACTTTCCCTGAATTCCTCACATCCTCTCCCCTCATTTCTGCCTCCTCTTAGCTCCTGAATGTGATTTCTTTCAGCTCCAGAAATCGTGAACTATGAGCCCCTGGGGCTGGAGGCCGACATGTGGTAAGTTACACAGGCTGCCCTGGGGAAGCTCCTGGGGCAGAAGGCCTCAGACCCTGTTTCGGTGCACATTGGTTGACCTTGACCCCGTTTCCCCCAACTCACCTTCCAAAGTCTCCTTAGCTGGTTCAAGACCAACTAAGTGTGGAGTCAGAGACCCAGAGCTGTGCAGGAGTGTGGGGAGGGCAGGGCTGATGGTGGGGACAGTAGTGCCAGTGGCTCCTTGAGCTGGTCTGCCGCATGTGCACTGGCCCCCTCCTGAGACCTGGACACAGCATTAGCCTGGGCTGTTCACAGTCATTTACTGGGATCTGTTTCTGTTTGGAATGCTATGTTACAGGGGGCAAGGCCTTAGTGACTCTCCTACAGCCCTGCCAGCCATCCACCACCCAGTGGTTGCCATTTTCCTTGCTGGATAAAGCCAACAGGGCTTGGGGCTGGTAAGAGATAGCCCGCATCACAGAACCAAATGAGGAGTGGGCTGCAGGGAGGTGTGAGCTTGAGCACCTTCTGGGGACTCCTGGGGGAGGACACAAGCAGCCTCTGGTCCCCAGAACTTGCAGGTGCCCTTGCGGTGGGGATTGGAGCCAGGTGGCCCTGACTCGACTGTCTTGTTTGCAGGAGCATTGGCGTCATCACCTACATCCTGTGAGTACCCTGACCCAGCTTAGATGGGGAAAGCAGGAGCAGAGGCCAGAGTGGGAGGGTAGATGGGCTCATGGCCTGACTGTGCCCAGAGCCACAGGCCGGCGCTGGGTCCTGGCAGCCTGGGGCTACACGCTCCGGACCTTGCCTCTTCTTTCTTCTCGTTCCCCAGGGCCCTTCTCCTTCCTCTTCCTCTCTCCTTTTTTCTCTGCTTCTTTGCCCCGAGCTTCCCATTGCTAACACAGGGAGCTCCAGCTCACTTCTTTTGTGTGGGTGTCCTCAGGTGCTGGACACAGATGCTGCCCCTGCAGTAGCCTGGGGCAGGTTCTTGTGCTTTGGGTCTGCTGTTCTCATTGGAAAAATAAGAATCACAGCCTCCCTGCTCTGGGAAGGGGGCTCACTAGGCCACGTGGACACATTTCCTAGGGCCTGCTGTGGCACCCACATGGCGAGGACTTGGCTCACAGCTAGGGGGCAGGGGTGTGCATCGGTGCTCTACAGCTGGGGCGCATTCTCTCAGTGGCCCCTAGCTCTGTGACTCACTGTGGTGCCCACCGTGCCCTGCCAGGACCTCTGTCCACAGCACTGAGACGCCCTGGGCAGCTCTTCCTGCCTCCCCTGGCCAAGGCTTCCCCAAGGACTCTGAAATTAGGACTGCTAGGGGTAGGGTTTCAACAGAGGCTAGGTGTAACAGTGAAGGCCTGTAATCCCAGCCCTGGGAAGCTGAGGCAGGAGGATACTAAATTCAAGCCTAGCTCGGGCAATTTAACTTCTTTGTCTTAAAAAAAAAAAGGGCTGGGAGTATGGCACAGTGTGAAGGCCTTGTGTTCAATCCCCAGCACAGAAAGGAAAAAGAATAAAAAGCTAAGTTTGATGCCAAGAACCACTGATGTGTATTTCCAGATCAGGGCTACAATGTTCAGATGGAGGCTCTTGCAACCAATGTTGCTTCATGGAGCTCCGTCTCCTGTTGTGATGTTACGGAATTCCAGAGTGTACGGGGCTCACCGCCTTCCTAGGATGCACCTGGAGCTGACGCTGCTTTCTGGGTGGCCTGCTCTTTCCCAGGCCTGGTGCCAGTTGCTCAGATACTGACATGCAAGGTTCTCCCTGTTCATGGGGGCCATCTTGCAGCTGATTCCCACCCAGGGGAGCACAGGGAGACGAGGGGGAGGGCCTTAGTTTCCTGGGACTGTGGGAGACTTGGCCAGGAAGAGAGAATGAGGAAACAAGGTGTTTAGAGCGGGGGAGCTAGGAATGAAGTCAGCTCTCTGGTGGAAGGAGACGAAAGGATCAAGTTCAGATGTAATCCCACGCAAACTGGGGAGTCTTTGTGTTCTGACAATGACAACACAATGACCATTAATTCTGGAGCCCTTCCTATGGCTTGGGTGACACAAAGCATTTTCTATGTACGCAAACTCTTCACAACAACCATTGGAGGTAGAGATAGTTGTTTTCTTCATTTTACCAATGAGGAAACAGCCAGGCGGAGGGGTGGAGGAGCTTGCCTAGGTTTGCACAGCAAACTCCCCAGTGGGGACAGGAAAGACCTTGACAGTCTAAGTAATAGAGATAGCGAGGCTTTGGGCAAGGGACTAGGAGAGTCCCAGGGGGCCGCTGTGTCCTTGGCATGGCACATTTGTGAAACGATGTTATTAAGGCGCCGAGCGAGGTTTGGGGGCTCGGGATTTGAGGACGAGGCACTTCTGGGCAGAGCCCGGGAGCCCAGTGGAATCTGAGCCAGAAAATGGTGGCCCCAGGAACCACAGCATAAGACACATCCTTGCTGGCCCTCTAGGGACCCCGGATACCCTCCGTCTTCTTGCCTCTCCATTTCTGTGTGTCTTGACCTTTGCTCAGTTTCTCCCCTGGCCTCCTGCTGTCTCCTCTGACTTCTTCAAGAGCCACCAAAGCAAATATCAGCTCTCCTACAGCGCAGCCCTGCTCCACTTCCATGCATTCTCCAAGTCCATTGTGGGTGCTTCTGTCCTAGTATGCTTTTTTGATGGGGTGTGGGGGAGATTACAGAGAGGTGACGTCCCTGGGTTTCCCTCTTCTCAGCCTCTGAGGCCCAAAGGCGGGGTTCTGGTAGGCGCTCAGTGAAGTGGGCTGATTGGACCTGCTGCAAAGGCCGCTCTTGGCTGCTTGCTCGGGCGCGGTGGCGGTGCTGGGGGAGCCCCCAGCCTCACACCGCAGAGTGGGCCCATCCCTGCCTTTCCACCGGCTTCTCGCAGTCATGTGCTTCTCTCTCTGTCCTGCTCAGCCTAAGCGGAGCGTCCCCTTTCCTGGGAGACACGAAGCAGGAAACCCTGGCAAACATCACAGCAGTGAGCTACGACTTTGATGAGGAATTCTTCAGCCAGACGAGCGAGCTGGCCAAGGACTTCATTCGGAAGCTTCTGGTTAAAGAGACCCGGTAAGAGGCCAGCACTGGGTTCTCAGGTACCGATCCACTCCTGGTCTCTGAGGTGTGTTGGTCTGTCCTGCTCCACCACAGCTGTCACTTGCACATTGTGGACTAATTCAGGGAGGTGCTGAGATTTGAGCCTGCTAGAGGCTAGGTGTTCACCTTGTTTGCCCAGGTTACTTGCTGAGTTGCAGATGACTCGAGTGTGTGTGTGTGTGTGTGTGTGTGTGATGTGCACATGTGTGTTTGGGAAATTCTCAGGGCTCATCACCTTGTGCAGTCTATCCCAAAGGCAGAAAGGGAAAGAACTAGAACTGGAAAGGTAAAACAGGATTTTTTCTGTACTGTATTTAAATTTTTTAAAAATGTATTTAATACAGGGTTTACAGAGTCTCACTGTACAGATCAGACTCACAGTGATCCTCCTGTTTCAGCTTGCCTCAGGGACAGGGCCGGCAGGGCAGGCCAGGGATTGAACCCCAGCTCCTGTGCCTGCCTAAGCAGGTGCTTTAGTCCATTGAGCTCTCTGACTGGCCCTTATATTTAATTTTTTTTTTAAAGTCTTATTAGTACATACTTGCCACACCTAAAGATCGCATTCACCATAGGTAATTTATATCTGTACGTAATAGGACTTAATTCTTCCATTTTTTTCCCCCACTTATCTCTCCTCCCTTCAATTCTTCTCCACCCTCACACAGGCTTTGGTGTCAGTTTCCCTTTCACTCCTTTTTCTCTTCCTTTTCCTCCTCCCTCGTTCCCATTCCCATTTGAACACGTTCTTCCTACTCCTTGGGGTCAGGTCTCCACTTTGCTCCTGCTTTACCCTTTGTGTTTTTCATGGAAGAGAAATAAGCTGGGAGTGACCCAGAATCCCAGCACCTGGGAAGCTGCCAGCTCGGGTGACACAGAGTTCAAGGGCAGCCTGAACTGCATAGTGAGACCCTGAGAAGGGGTTGGGGAGAAGGGGGAAGGGGGAAAGAGGGAGAGAACTTGCAGGAATTTCAAGCCCTTTCAGACCAGGAGTGGAGGGAGGGGCCCCAGAGAGGTCAGCAGAGTGCTGCTTTAAATTTGCTTGTCATGGGCTCAGACAGCTGAGGAAATAAAAAATTCCTCTGGGCCTGGGGTCAGGAAATGGGCAGGAAATTGTAGAGTGCTATGTGGTCAGAGCAGCACCCGGGTAGGGAGGGAGGAAAAGGCCATCAGTTCTATGAGGCTGTGTCCTCTTGGTGGGAGGCCCCTGATACCCTAGGGTAAGGGCAGGCTAGGAAAGGCCACCCCGATGGAGGGAGAGGGGAGAGACCTGAGAGTGGGGGGACAAGTGGAGACCGGAGGTCTGACAATGATGCTGGCCTTTGGAGGACTGTGGGGGCCAAAGAGGGCACTTCAGGCACCTCAAGGGTGGCGCTGCGTGGGGGGCTGGCCTGAACCCCTTCCCTGGTGTGCTGGGAAAGCGACCACTTCTGATTGCCCCTGCGTCCTCCACTCCGCTGCTCTGACCGCCTGGCCACAGAAGGCTCAGAGTGAGAAGGAGACCGTCACCCTGCACTGGGTGGTCACTGTCTTCTCATCCTCCTTGCAGAAAACGACTCACAATCCAAGAGGCTCTCAGACACCCCTGGATCATGGTAAGGGCTTGGGGACGAGTTCCTGTTGTCACCACGGCTGGCAGTGGCAGTCGCAGAGAGAGGCTGCTGGAGAGGCCTTGGCTTAAACACTAACCCTGGGGTGCAGATGACAGTAGTCAGGGGCCCCAAAGGCCTGAGCTTGCTGAAATGAGGC
Organism: Myocastor coypus; assembly: GCA_004027025.1. Taxonomy (NCBI): domain Eukaryota; kingdom Metazoa; phylum Chordata; class Mammalia; order Rodentia; family Myocastoridae; genus Myocastor; species Myocastor coypus. The sequence continues at coordinate 7,065 of PVJA010048950.1, forward strand.
GTGGCTACATCAGGTTTGCATTCCATGGGCTCAGACAGTTTAAGAAATAAAGCTCCCACAAACCTCAGTAGAAACCCTTTCTCTTTGAGACCAAATGTTCTTTGTTAGAGGACATGTCACTGTCACTTCTGAAAACAGAAATCAGGACTCATCTTGTACTGGGGATTGAACTCAGGACCCTGTGCTTGCCAGGCAAATGCTTATTCTACTGAACTATCTCCCCTGACCCAAGACCTTTCTGTTGAAGAGAAATCAGTGGCAGTTAAAAACCCCAGCTGTGTAACCAGGGCTCCTTCTTTTTGACTTTTGGGGTGGGGCTTTTGGTCAGGAGCTCTGAAACAGGCCTGGTGGGAAGGAGGGGTCACCATGCCATTGTCCCACTTTGGTTGCCTCTGGGGAGGGTTAGGCTGAGTCCCTACCTACCTTACTTGCCCTGGAGCCCCTGGCCATTGGGTTCTCTGAGGAGCAGAGTCAGACCAGGACTCTGGGCCGAATTCTGCTGGCCAGCGAGCCGAGCTTTGCATCCCCCTTCGGTGTTAAGGAGAAGATGGGCAGGGTAATCTGAGCCTGTAGATAAGAGCAGGGTCAGCAGCGCCTGGGGAAGTTTGGGCATGCCTGCCTGCCTGTCTGACGGTGGGGAGAGCCAGGAGCCACGCAGGAGACGGAGCGCAAAGAGCAGAGCGGAGAGTCTGTGGGGATGCTTTCTGCTGAACACGTTGAAGGTTGCTGAGGCCAAAGGTGCCACAAAGGAGGTGCCTCTCAGCCTCCAGCTGCCATTTGTGACCTCCTGCGCTTCAGCCCTTGGGTGGGTGTCTGCAGAGCTCTGGCTACAGCCCGCTTGTCTGCGTAAGTCTCCTTTAATGCTGTGCTCAGGGAGGCCCCTCTAATGGCCCTGGACTCCCGACCCTGAGGTGAGTGTGCAGGTAGCGTCCTGGCCTGCTCCTTCACCTTCCTTCTGGTGTGTATGGGTGCTCAGTGCACCCTGCTTCTCCCCGGAGCCCGCTGCATGCAGTGAATGCCAAGGAGCCCCCGTGTGTGTGCCCACCCGCAGCTTGGATTGCACTTTGGAGTCTGAATCCACCGTGTTAATATTCTGGTTCTCCCATCTGAACACTTGCCAGTCAAAAGGAGAAGCCAGAGCACCTGAGCAGCAGAAGACACAGACCTCACAGCTGAAAACCAAGCGCCTGAGGGAGTACACCCTCAAATGCCACTCCAGCATGCCCCCCAACAACACCTACATCAACTTCGAGCGCTTTGCCCATATGCTAGAGGACATAGTGCAGGTGGACCAGGGATGTCGTGCCCTAGTAGGGGCCCACGACACTCTCCAGGATGATGTGGAGGCCCTGGTCTCCATCTATAATGAGAAGGAAGCTTGGTACCGGGAGGAGAATGAGAGCGCCCGGCACAACCTGTCCCAGCTCAAGTACGAATTCCGCAAGGTGCGGTCCTTGAAGAAGCTCCTGAGCGAAGACATTCGGGCCACAGGGTGCAGCCTGGGAAGCGTGGCCAGGAAAATGGATCATCTGCAGGGGCAATTCGAGGCTCTGAGGCAGGAGCTCTCTGCCGACCTCCAGTGGGTGCAGGACCTGGTGGGCAGCTTCCAGCAGGAGAGCAGCGATGCAGGTGGCTTTGGCTCCACGCTCTGCTGGGACGCCAGCGAATCCCTGTCGGAGCTGCTCGGCAAGTCATGCGCGGAGGAAGTCCTGGCCGGCCTGAAGCTGTGAGCGCCAGCTCCTAGTCAGCAGCGTGTGCATGTGCAGGACAGTATGCAGGAGCGGGCTCTCTGCTCCAGCTGGAATCATCCTGCCGGGCGTGGGTCTGCAGTGCAGCCTCCCCCCCCCCCTTCCTGGAAGCCAGGGTCACAGAGCTGCCACTTTGCTCATTCTGCGCCTCCTCTTGCCAACTTGCTTTTCTGGCAGAGAGTGCTGGCAGAGCAGGCAGCGAAGACAATTAGGGGAGGAATACCCCTCAGCAGCCTGTTCCCCTGCCGAGGGAAGACTGGGCGCTGCGTGGTAATCGTTGTGTGTGATGGGTGTGTTCAGCTCTCCTACCCGCAGGCCTTGCTTGGGACTGCAGGTCTTGGGTAGTGCTTGGATTAACTAAGGATAGCAAAGCCAGCTGGGTGCTTTCCTGCTGCAAAAGCAGGGATTTAAACTGCACAGAGAAAATAACATTGCCTTTCATTGAAACTAACTTCTCTCTTGGCAAGTCTCTGTGTCTGTGCTCTTGCTTGACCCCCAAGGAACCATGAGCTAGAAAAGTGGACGATGACAGAATGAAAATGCTGGTTTCCACATCCGTAATGAGGAGATCGACTCCCAGAGGGAGGACACAGGGTCACTCTCAGCCGGTCTGTACAGCCGACACGGGAAGCTAGCATACCTGTCTGCAGAGATGGTTTCTGGTAGGAAGCAAGAAGCTTATCTGTAAATATACTTTAAAAATAAAGTTCAGATCCTAGACACTAGGGAAACGGGTACATGTGTTTGCCCAGGTGTGGGTAGAATGCAGACACCTGCAGAGATTATCCAAGGTTCTGCGTCCCAGGGGGTGCCATGTTCCTGCCAGCCCTGTCTCTGTCTGAAGACCAGCCTTCATGGCAGGAACGGGCAGCATCTCCCTGTGCTTTGCCCACCCCACTCCTGTCTAAGGATCCCAACTTTGTGTTGAAAATGTAGACCGGAAGGTGCTCAGCAGAGGGATTCCTTTTCTCAAAGGCTAGGCCCTTGGGCCCTGAAGGCCAGAGCAATTCCTTGAGTTTCTGAAGCGGTTGGATGTGCAGATTGGGAAGCACCAAGTTCTGTCGTCCCTTCGTGGTCCAAAGCTTTGGATATACCTCCCTCGGGACTGTGTGATCTTGTCTCCTTTCCCTGAGGAGGGAGGAGCGGGCATTAACTGTAGACAGGGTCTGGAGTGTCGGCTCAGCACTGTGCTAGAAGTTTGGCATTGCAGAAAAGACTGTATAGTTTGCAGCTATTCACAGCCTGAGAAAATGTGCCAGTCAGACGTCTGGATAAACCGTCATTCTCAGTTTAGAGATAAGGAAAGAGAGGGGTGCTGTGATTTGACTCAAGTCACAGTATGAGTTATAAAGTGGGGCCCTCCCAGTGACAAGTCTTTGGCTCTTTCTGCTTTGCCCGAGTACTTCCAGTTCTAGAAGTTTATCCTGTATTGTGGAGGTTGATGATAACCAGGTTCATGCAACCATTCACAAATAATTATCAGACACTGGGCTTGAGTCTGTGGCTATGTCACATAAGACAGGCTTGGTTCCTGCCTTCACAAAGTTCTCGGTCCAGTACAGAAGACCGGCGTTAGGCAAGAATTGCACGTGCTGGAGAGAAGTAGCAGCCTGTAGTGGGGTTCAATCAGGAAGGCAGGTGTCCTTAGGCAGGGGACACCGGCGCTGAGATCTGCAAAGCAAAGCAGAAGGAGAGGCCATCATTTTGGGGTGTTGTAAGCAGAGAGGAGCTCAGAAGGCTGGAGACATGAGGATGGGGGAAGCTGGAGGGTGTAGAGGGCCAGCTGGGGTTTAGGCATGTGAAAGAGCTGTGCCTTGTCCCCAGTAATGAGGGGGCCTAGGCTGGTCTGGAAAGGAAAGGCCCAGAGAGGGCTTAATTTCAGACAACGTGTAAAATGCGCTTCTTACAGAACCTTTCCTTTACAATCTGATCTCCTTGTCTATTAGTAAGAGGGGCTGTTTCAAATATCATACGTCATATTGTCTGAGAAACTTTCTTTTTTGAGTCAGGATCATGCTGTGTAATTCAGGCAGGTCTGGACTTAGCGTGTAGCTGTGCTGGCCTCACGATACTCCTCGTGCCGTAGCCTCCTGAGTGCGGGGGTTACACGTGTGTGTAGTCACGTCTGGTGCATCCCAGAAACTTTTGAATCTCATGTAGGAAGCCATATGATTGTGAGCTGTAGCATTCCTTTATGTACCATGAAGAAAAACAGAGGCCAGTATGGGGCGCCTAAGAGGTCACACAACGCACACACATGTGTACACGCACACACATACAAGCTGTGAGTGGGTGAAGGAGAAAGAACCACAGTGCAGAAAAGGAGTGCACGGAAGCAGGTGGGGTTCGTCTGTGACCCTTGGTGAGGTGGCAGATCCCCCTGAGCATGGGCAGCCTGGACTGCCAGCCCTCTTACTTTTGCTCTTTGAATTTGCAGTCAGTGTGACACCAGAAGATCCTCAAGCTGGCATGTCACACACCCCTGTTCCCTGGTGGCCCTGGAGAGCTGTTAGAAGCAGCATGATCTTTCCTCTCCCTGACTTTCCTCCGAGGCTGACAGTAAAGACAAGATGTCACCGAAGGGTCTCCTGATCTCTGAGACTCAAAACATGCATTTTTCCCCCAGTACTGGGGATTGAACTCAGGACCTTGCACTTGCCAAGCAAGCATTTATTCTACTGAGCTATATCCCCAGCCCCAAAAATGTGCATCTTGCCATCAAGGAAAGATGGTAAAAGCCCATTTCCTCAAATGCCCTTTACAACCTCTTTGAAGACTTATCTGCCCACGCATACGCTAGTTTGATATAAACCGCTGCAAACATCAAAGGTGCTTTGGCTGTGCCTACAGGGAGTGACTTGCACAGCCAGGTCTCCCAAGGGGAGGGCAAACTCACCTATGAAGATCAAAACGCAATAAAAGAGTAAGATAGAGGTGATGTTTGAATTAGGGAGATTGGGGGAGGGAGAGGGAAGTGATGTCTTTGAGCTGTAAGGGTCTCGCTCAGTGACCCACCTCATGCCTTTCGCCAGGCAGCACTTTCCCAAAGCACCCCCACGCCCATGAGGTCAGCCCTAAGCTGGGCTCAGAGCCCTGGGTCATTCTCCTCGCAACAAGGAAATTGTCTTCTCTGCGTTCACGGAACAGCCATGCTCAGGGCTTCTCTGTTTGCTGTCTCTTCGGTGGACTCTTTTCCATACAAAAAGCTTCTAAAGCCCGAATTAAAGGGAAGTGAGAAATGGCCCCTAATTCTGCTGGCAGCACACTGATGTGAAAGGAGCCCCAGGGCTTTGTGGGGTGCAGCCTGTGACTGCTGGCTGTGCTCCCCATGGGCACACGGCAGAGGGTTGAAGAAGATGGAGTGATGGGAGGAGCGGGATGTGTTTTATTGGGATCCGGAGGGAGGAAGCTCTGAGTTTGGGCTCTGCTCTGTAGGCAGGCAGTCTGGCATCCTGGGATCTCAGGTGAGACCCCACTGCGCAATGTGGGAGGGGAGAGGAAGCACGGCTTCTCCCTGAGTCGTGATTGGCCCCTGGGGAGGCCCCGCCCCACCCTCCTCAGATACGCCAGGCATAGGACTTCCCAGGTTGTGTCAGGAAGGGTGACCCTTGGCTGTGGGTGGTTTTGCAGAGGCTGCACTTTAGCCCTGACTCCTCCGAGAGTCCTCTGCCCCTGCAGGAGACCGGAAGAGATGGCCAGCGCAGTACCCTGCCTCGTTGGCTGTGTGCTCAGCCATCACCCCCACTGTTGATCTCCTGCAAATGCCTGTGGCTCTGAACATCCTTCCTCCTGTGTGAAATTCTTGGCCCCAGGGCTGAGGCCCAGCAGCGGGCATATTGGAGTTTGCGAGGGGCCAAGTCAGCTGAACAAACACTTGATTGTACTTGGGCTCTGGGGGTAGGTGACACATAAGGACAAGACAGCGCCAGAATGAAAAATTTAGTATCTGGGGCAGATGGGGCCCTGGCCAACTGGAAGGTGAGAAAGGCTTTGGGGCCCGATGAACAGAGACACTGAGGGACATGGGAGAGGTGATGTCTGAGTGAGACAAGGTCATCAGGGGGACCCCAGGGGCCTGAGGCCTTCCCAGGGATGGCGCCCTGCCCGCAAGCTGTGACCATAAGCAGAAACTACTCAGTGAAATGTTTTATTTTTATGGTATCAGAGATTGAACCCAGGGCCTATCTACTGAGCCACATTTCCAGCCCTTTTAAAAGTTCTTTTTTTTTTTTTTGATTCTTCAGCTAACACAGAAGAAATGATATATTGTACACGCTTTACACTCAGCCAAAAGCGAGAACAGAAGTAGTCCAGAATGCCAGAGATCCAGGGCAAAAAACCAGGGGACTGCTTAGTTTGAACCCAGTAGATCTCTCTTTGAGGTGGTCTTGGCGATCCGATGGCAATGCAGTTCTAATCCATTGAGACGTTCTAGACAGCACGCAGTCCAAAACCTGTTCCAACCATGTCAGCCTCCAGCATTCTTTATTTCTGTTCCTTTGGCCTCCATGGGTGTACGAACTATTTTACTTGGACCTCTGTCTCATCTTTCTTCTTTTACGCTTCAGTCTGCGCATTCGCTTCTTCCTCCACTTGGCTCTCATGGCGCAGAGGTTTCTAAGAAGATGGCGTTAAAGTCGAGAGCTTAAAAGTTCTTTTTACTTTTTTTTTTTTTTTTTTTTGTGGAACCAGGGATCGAACTCAGGACCTTGCATTTGTCAGGCAGGCACTTGTGCCCCTGCGCTATCTCCCTGGCCCCACTCTTTTTACATTTTTGAAACAGGGCCTTGCTAAGTTGGCCGAGCTGGGCTCCCACCCGAGATCTTCCTGCCTCAGCCTCCCAGCGTGCTGAGGTCACAGACGTTCCCTGCCATGCCTGGCTGGTGCCGGTGGAATGTGGAGGATGGCAGTGAGCCAGGCTGGACAGGGAGCTGGGAGCTTCTGAGAGCAGGTTAAAGAGCAGGTGATTGCCAGGATTAAAGAGAGGACAGAGTCTGTTTTTCATGTCGTGTTGTGGAAAAATTTTACAGCTTGGGTAGAAGCAGAGATCAGTGCAGTGAATTCCATGTCTGTTACCCTTTCAACAGACGCGACTTGTGGCCTGGTCTCTCTCTCTCTCTCTCTCTCTCTCTCTCTTTTTTTTTTTTTTTCCT
>PVJA010048951.1:0-13969 GCA_004027025.1 Myocastor coypus
TCACCAATCTAGCTCTGCGTTCCATGCATTGTAATTAAGGATTTTTTTTTTTTTTTTTCTTGCTGGGTGGTCAAGGTCAAGTCGAAGCAAGACCTGTATAACAAAACATTCATTTTTTTTTGTATCTTCCAGGGTCAAATCCCCGTGAATGATATTGCTTGGGGGCTTGTAGGAATCATTGGATTCTACTCCCTAAAGGCTCGGTGGGCCTTCCAGGGTCCAATCTGAGGAGTGGGTAAACATGAAAGTCTCAGTGGCTGCTGAAGCTCAGACTCTGTGTACAACACAGAGACAAAGGAACTGCCATTGTGACAGTGAATTGACCCAGACCTTGTGGAAACCTAGAAAGGAAACTGGCACAGAAGTCTCCATTTTACAGATTAGAAAACTGAGGCACAGTCCAGGGGTATCTTCTCTGGCCCTATGGCTCAGGAGTTAAGTTTGGAGCTGTAATTCAAACCCAGGTGCTTTGGCCTCAAGAGGGTCTGCACCCCGCTGAATTCCTCCTACTACCTGCAAGGGTAAGGTGATCCCTCCAGTGTCACAGAGGAATCCCAGCAGGTCTAGTCCTGCCCTGTTTGATATTTCTGTCTGTCCCAAGCACAGGTGGCTTCATCTGACAGTTTATTGAGCGTGTTTCTTGTGCCGGGCCCTCTTTGGGCCAGTGGCAGTAGGAGGCCTGTATTTAGCAGCACCTCCAGCTGAGCATTCCTGTGTGGAGAACTGCTAACAAGGGGTAAGGGTAGGGGGCCATGCTGGGGTTGGCCACCTCTGTTCCCTGGTGGCAGCACTTCCCGTGCGCCGCAGGGCTGACTTCCCTTCAGTGAACCGCCTGGGGGCTAAACTCTGTTGCTGCTGTTATTTACTGTATGACCTTAGGCAGCACAGCCAAGCTCTCTGCGCCTTAGTTTCTCATTGAGAAAATAGGAAGCACAGCAGCTCCTTTCTAGGGTTGTGGTGAGAACCTGTGGTGCTAGGTGCTACCTGGAACTGAGCATCCAGAAAGTGACCTGTGCATGCCAGTGCTCACTTTCATGCCTTCCCGCCAATCCAGGCTCCTGAGTTTTTCATATAAAATACTCAGTGCAGAGTAAGCCCTCAATAAATGCTCACTTCTGGGATAATAATGACCCGTTACATGATTATCAGATTACAGGTGTCTAGATGGAAAAGCTTTCAAGTTTATGTTTAAACACGTACTTGCAACTGGAAAGATAGCTCCATGGCACAAGTGCCTGCCTGGCAAGTGCAAGGTCATGAGTTTGAACCCTGGTCCTGCAAGGAAAAAAAAAAAAAATTTAAATAAATAAGTAAACACATACTTGCACCAAGTTTGCTCCCCAACAACCTGAAACCACTGGGCCATATCTCTCAGTTAAACCCACCTCTGCTCATATTTTCCTTTGATAGAAATAGGCATCATCCTGCCAGCCTGGTTGCTGGGCAGGAGGTGACTGGTGCAATTCACGATGTCTACTGAATCACAACACAGGCGCCTGTCTCCGGCAGGAGCCAAGCATCTCCAAGAACCTGGCCACTGAGATGTTGGCTCGGGCTTCTCTGCTTGTGTCCTTGTTGCTCAGCTTTCAGTAGGCAGATGACTGGAAACTGGAGTGGATTTTGCCCAGAGAACAGATCTTCCTGTGAGCCAGCCCCAGGGTCAGCCAGAACGGCACCTACCTGCATTGCTCTCTGTGATTTAGAAAGCTGGCAATCTGGTTTTATTTTTAAATTAACATAGCTTATTTGTAACACAGTGATAATTCAGATCACCCTGAGGGTTAATGAGTCTCTGTGGTCCAGACTTTGTAAGTGATTGGCAGAGGTGACAGGCTGGGTGTCACTGTCCCAAAGAGGGCCAGGCAGTGGTGAGCGCGCTGAGGCAAGCAGGGTACTGTGGACAGCCCTGCAAGACAGGCTCGTTGTCCTCATGGCATCAGCTTTCAGTATGAATGCCCCCCTGTGGGAGGGGCCTATGAGATAGTAGCATGCAGTAAAATTTCACAGTGGGGCCTTTGTACTCTGAAAAGTAAAAGCAAAATTGAAGCAAATGGCACTGGCGGGTTCTGGGCCCCACAGGGCTGCATGTGTTGTTTTCTACCCAAATGCCCACATGATGCACGTTGTCTGAGGAAGCAGCAGGCACAGCTGATGTATGCTGGGACAGACCAAAGACACACGGGTCCCCCCTGGCTGCCAGTGCCACTGCCTTGTTGAATAATTCACCAGGCTGATTCCTTGTTTCCTTCTCAGTGGAGAACTGGGTCAGACGCCACTTCAGGGAATCCCCAGACACCTGGCCTTGTAGAATTAGCATGTCCCAGAGCTAGAAAGTGTGTCTGGATTTCAGAGAGAAGCAGTAGCAAGACCTACTTTTGTTTAAAACCATGTGCTTGATGACAATAGGCTACATGTCTGCAGGACAACCACAGCCTCCGATTTGCTGTGGCTTTCCTGTGAGGGAGGCAGCATTCAACCTGGAGAGTTGGACATTTGGAAAAGCTGTGCATTTTTAGAAGGGATTATGAAAGTCATTTGAAATCAAGGCCTTTGCTCACCTGCTGCTTTGTGTCTCTGAATCCTAGAGGGCCAAACAGCTGTAGCTCCAGGCCGAACTCAGACCCGACCCCACAGCTGCTGCCTCTAATGCTCACAGTAGCTGTGGAAATGAGAGAGGCCTGCTCTAAATTCTGAGAGCAGCATCTCAGAGCATGGGAGATTAAATGCAATCCCTGTACCCTTCACGGGCATTATTCTGGTCCTGATGAAATCACTCATGTATGCCCTGGGCATGAATCCCAAGTATCTGCCCTTAACAAGTCCCTGCATCTTCCCAGAAGGTCTACCAGTTGCCTGGGGCTTGGACTTCTCAGATTAAATTCCTGTTCTCTGCTCCCAGGCTTTCTATATTCCCTGCCCAGCATTTCCCCAGAGGAAGTCTCTGCCCTTCTCCCATAATTGCCCCAGTGATGAAGGTCATCTCTTTGTAACAGGCATTAAGGTAATATCAGGTGAGCATTATCCACAGCAAATGCATTAAAATCTGGGTCCTGGGCTCCCCTTCCCTTGCATATCATTTAGACCAGTTGCAGCTAAAGATCTGCTATCCCCAGATGTTACATATGCCTCATTTTCCCCCCTCTCTTTCCTATGCCCGTTTCTTCTGTTTATCCCCCAAATTCCTGGTCATTTCATAAACAGAGCCTTTAACCATTTTCTTATCTATTAATCAAAAAAGAACTCTGACATTGGCTAGTAAGCCTTTACATGTCCCTTGTTTGATGCCTTCATCAATGACATCTTGATCCAGTCTTCTGGAAATCTTTTCAAGAACTTTGTATTCTCATGGCCTTTGGCAAACTGCTGAAGGCAATGGGCCCTCTTTCCCTAATATGCACTCACACTGTTTCCATTAGAATTTCCTGGAACTCTGTGCGCCCTCAGCTATGGATCCTTATTTAAAGGTAGCACGGGAGGCATAGAACCAGCCCTGCTGCCGAGGACAGGCCCTGTTCTCCTCCTCCCTTCCCCACCTGAAGTGAGTGGGAAACAAAACCTGATCGGCACAGCTGGCTTCCCATAGCAGTTCCATCTCAAATGCACCCTAGATGGAGAAAACACTGGCTGCCTTTTCTCAGGCACTGTCCTTGAGCCAGATCTTGCGCACATCACTTAAGCCCTTGCATTTCATCTTGCCAGGACTCCTGGATGTCCATGTTGTTGTCCTCACTGGGAAACAGAGGCCCATCAGGACTCAGATGACAGGGCTTACATGTGGCTGGCCTGAGACTTGATCCCAGTTAGTAGGGTCTCGGGCGTGCCATCCAAATGAATATGGCCATCTAGGTTTTTGAGATACTGCTCAGAGCAGAGTGATCTGTCTGTTTCGTTGGTGCATTTCCAGTACTTGGACCATATAAGTCCTCAATGTTTGTGAATGGGTGATTCCATCCACGTGGCAAGTCCTACTACAGTATGCTATCCTTGAGGAAGTTGCCCATAACTCCCTCTCTGAATAAAAAGACTCCTTCCTAAGCCCCCCACACAAACTCTTGCCTCTGTCCCCTTACATCATGGTGCCAGACTCTAGGTCCTGGCTAATAACGCATTACACGTTTCTCAGGTGCGGGTCACATGTGCCTCAGTTCTGCAGGCCTCGGGGATCAGATAGGTTCTCCATCAACATTCACAGACCTTGATACATAGGTGCTTTTGTGCTGCTCAGTAATTAGGCTTGTGTGCTTATTCCTATACATGACTGTAATTAGGGTTGCATTTGCAGCATGAAACCAAATTTTAGCTCTTTATAACTGAGTGCCACTGTCCATTCTGACACCATTTGCCCTTGTGTGCCCTTCCATCAGCAGTGACACAGCACTGTGCTGGGGGAATTGTGTGTGGTGCTGTGTGTACCCTAGCTGCAGTTGTCTTTGGCTCTGTACCTTGGGGCAGCTCGTCTGGCCAGGGGCAAAGCCTGTGTTGTCCCCTTCCAGCTCCAGCTTCCTTCCAGCTGCGCTGGCCGTCCTCGTCTTCACTGATGCTCAAGGGAAAGAAGAGACAGAGCTGGAAGGGAGAAAGGGGGAGTCTGGGCGAAACACGGGAAGGCGTGGCAGAGTCTTCTAGGGCTGGAGAGGAGGCGGACATCTGCTGAGTGCCTAAGTGTGCCCACCACTCTCCTGTCCTCACACTCCCGGAAACTCTGTGAGCTCCACATTTCCATTTTCCTATGGATAAAAATTTGAGCGTCATAAAGGCTGAGCACCCCATGACGGGAATGGAGGAATCCGAACCTAGGACCCTGGCCATGGAAACCAAAGCTTTGTGCTGTGTTCAGCCCCACTACACATATTTTAGGAAGAGACTCAGCAATATGTAAGACTCAGAAATAAAAGGTGGAAATGGGATGAGGGTTCTAGCGGAGATGTGATAACTTGATTTCAGCAGAGGTATGGGATGGGGTGGGGCAGATGGAAGGAAAGGAAGCCAGGATGAAGCCTTTGTCCCTTCTGATTCCGCCAGGACATCCCTTAAATACTAATAGTGAATAAAATAACAGGAGCACCAGCACATTTGGGCCCCCTGAAGAATGAGCAATCACAGGGCACATGTTCTTTATTTTCAAAACTTTTTTAAAAAAGGTTTTAAAATGCAGTTTATTTCATTAATTATTTTCAGCTCTTCCCATATCCTAAACTGAGTGTGTGCTCCCAGAACAGGTCCTGCTAAGCTAGCTACTCCTGAGTGGAGAGCAGGTGGTGGTTGCGATAACAGTTCCTGACCACTTGGGGGCAGCACCAAACAGGGCCGTTCTCTCAGCTTCTCTGTTCTTGTGAAGAAACCCTACTGGTTCCCTGGTGGAGCTCAGAATTCCCTTTGTTTCCTCCTTCTTTGGCTTCAAGTAGTGGTGGTAATACTTTTCAGCTCAAAAATTAAGTTAAGTAAATAATATATGCAGGATTGCACAAGAAAAGTGGTTCTAAACAATTCATTATGAGAATAAAGTTTGAGCATTTGTTTTCTTTTTAGTCATTGTGACAAAGCAGTGCCCTGAGTGTTGCGGGTCACTGGATGATTCATAGTTCTTAACCAAGAAAAGGACTGTTCAGTTTTTCTGAGCTTGTTTAGGTTGAAATCCATGTGTTCTGGAACTCAGTGAAGGACAGCCCTGTTCTTTGCCCTTTCTTTTTTTATTATATGTGCTGCCAAGCTGAGCGCATCTTCTCCTTTTGATGTTATTGGTGCGTTCTTGTGTGTGGTCACTGGATGGAGACGGTGGGAAAGTGTGGTGCTAGCTTCCGGTTTTAAGAGTCTGGGCCCCTCCCACAATGATCCTGTCCTAGGTGCCCTGCAGGGTCCCTAGGATGTGGGCTGAGAGCAGTGTCTGCCAGGCCAAACCCGTTCCCCTGTCAGCACACCCCAGTGCCCCGAGGCCGAATGCATTATGATTTTGACCTAGGTGCACATCTGAGTTATTTGCCAGTGCAAGACGTTCGTGCCAAGAGAAGCGCTGCTCCTAATCTTGCCCCAATAATATGCACGAGCCAGATGTATCTGTCATGGGGGAAAACTGAGACTTGGGGTCACCCGTTGCATGTGTTCCACCCCTGTCGTTTTCCCCTTTTGCTGATGCCAGCTAGTATGAGTATGTGCCATACATACCTGCCCATTCTGTAAGTGCTCACTGCATGTTTCTGTATGTGCCAGGTTCTTACCTATATTGTGTTGCTTTCTCCCCATAACCACCCAGCAAGATGATTATTACTGTTGATAGTCCCACTTTTATAACTGAAAAACCTGAGAACTTACATTAATAAGTGACTTCCTCAAGGTCATATCTGTAAAATAGAGCTAAGAATGGAATTCAGGCTGTCCCCTCTCTTGAACTATAGATGCTCAAAAATAGTAGCTATGCCGTAGACTGTTGTGGAGCTGTCTTTGCAGGCCTAGCCCCAGGTGACACACTGTCCCTCTCCTGAGGTCTTGGAAGCTCCTCGCCCAGTGGTCAGGGGAGCCCAGAGCCCCTGCATGCTGGCTGCACCCTGCACTCAGTTTCTTCATCTCTGAAATGGCTATGCTGACTTGCTGTCATCAAGCCGAGGGTGAGCAAGGCAGCTTTTGGCATGGGAAGAGTGCCTGCTTTTCTTTGATGTGATGATGTTTGCCTGTTTTCTGCAGCTGAAGTAGTATTAAAGTGGTAATATAAATACATGTCCTGCACATCAAGAGAGTTCAGCTTCTTTTGGAGAGGGGAGGGCAATAGCAAGGTCAGAGGAGGGGCTGAGTGAGTGGGCAGGGCTTGTGTTGGAAGAGGCCAAGGGGCCTCCTCGAGGCTTTAGTAGAACAGGGATGTGGGCTGGGTATGCACCAGACCAGTTGCCACAGCTGCCTGGAGATGCAGCGTAGCCCCAAGCTGAGGCAGGGGCACCCACGTGGGGCTCACACAGCCTTTCTAGGGCTGGCTTCTGCAGTGGCCCCAGGGACTTCCTGCCCTCCATGGGCAGATTGTAAAAGGCGCTATGTGCTCACACGTGAGGCAGTTACCCATCCTTGCCCTGTGGGCCTTGAGGCTCAGCGTGTGAATTGCTTCCTGGGCTGCTGCTGTCTTTGGTACGTCCATGAGTTCCCCTGACAAAGAATGATTGGCAGTGTGAGAAGGAGGTACCCAGACCAACTATGTGGCTAGAGTGAGAGTAACAGTGGACTCAGGTTAGTCACATAGGACAGCTGACCCCATTTCTTCATATTTTTTTCCAAGTTTGCTTTGGAAACGTTATATGTGCTGTTTGGGGAGCCATCCTTTGGCTCCTGAGGAAATGTGGGCTGCACACCTGCCCCTGCTATCTCAGGAAAGTGATCTCTGCAACTGGTGTGCAACTTAAAAGGGCCTTGGGGAAGACAAAAGACCACCCCAGTGGCCCAGCCCTGGGACCAAAAAAGAACCTATTCTAACGTAGACCATGGGAGCCTGAAAAGTTTTTATGTCCCCCAGTCCTATAATGACAGTACCCCTAGTATTCTGAGAGGGAAAAAGTCTAGATACACAGCACAAATTAAGCAAGGACATCATCCTGACACTTTTTAATAGAAAAAAGTAGTCCCAATTTAATTTTCCAGCAATAGAGGATTTGCAGACCACATTAGCTGATCGAGCCTAGGGAGGCACTTGAAGATGCATTAAATGCACTTTGTAGACCCCAGGGTTTCCATGTGAACTTACTTCCACCTTCTGCCTTGTCTTCCAGTGTTTTGCCGTGCGCTCTCTGGGCTGGGTGGAGATGGCAGAGGAGGACCTCGCTCCTGGTAAAAGCAGCGTGGCGGTCAACAATTGCATCAGGCAGCTTTCGTACTGCAAAAATGACATCCGAGACACAGTGGGCATTTGGGGCGAGGTAAGTAGCGTGTGGCTGTAATCCAGGACCAACAGCCCCCGGGTGTCCCACCCTGGAACTCCGTGGGACATGGTAGTGTGGGGCTGCAGGTGTGGGGGAGCTGGGTTTCCCTGCAAAGGCAAGCGGGTCCACATGGTGCACCCGGGTGACTGCTGTCCACTCTGCCTCGTCCAGGTGAGAACTAAGGGGCTCTGTGCAAGCGTTTCTCAGAGCCCCCCAGTATCCTCTGATCCTCAGGGGTCTATGGGTGAGTTTTAGGCTCCCAGAGGCCTCTTAATTTTGTGTGCAAAATGTTGGGCTCTTCAGGATGGTTTTCTGGGAGAGACTCATTGCTCTGAAAGCGCATTGTTTTTGTAGTTTTCTTTTTTCTTTGGCAGTGCTGGCTGGGGCTTGAACCCAGGGCCTTCCCACTGAGCTGCATCCCCAGCCCTGTTTCTGTTTGTATTTGTATTTTTTTAAAGACATTTATTTGTTTATTTATTTATTTATTTATTTATTTATTGTTTCAGAACCTTTATTTGTTTATTTACTCATTTTTATGGCCGGCTCAGCCTGCCCCAAGGGCAGGGCTGGCACAGCATGTGGTGCCAGGGATCGAACTGCGGTCCCTGAAGCCGCCCAAGCTTTCCCAAACAGGCGCTTTAGACAACTGAGCCATCCCGCCGGGCCTTGTATTTGTATTTTTGTTTTGAGACAGGTTCTCACTAACTTGCCCAGGTTAGCACGACCTTACCATTCTCCTGCCTCAGCCTCCTGGAGTCCCAAGTGTATTCCTCCAAGGAAGCTATGGCTTCCGTGCATACTTGTGAAAGAACACTAAGGCCCAGACGGCTCCTTCCATAACGGCCTTCTTTTATTTACAGTCTGAAAATCAGCTTTATACATGAATTGTGCAGTTGATGCGATATATTGCCTTTCACTGTCACAAAATGACTTCATTTTGAAATGTTAGCTGGAAAAAAAAAAGAAAGAAAAGAAAAGAAATGTTAGCTGAAATAATTTCAGGATAGAAAGTATTCCCCCAGCAGGGAAGCCGTATACCTGCTATGCTTGAGGCCCACAGGACTGGGGCACCTCAGCACAGTGCCTGTGGCATGCAGATGTCCCGCTCTGTCTGGGTCCCCCCCATCAGCAGGGCAGTGGGAGCGGATGTCTGCTTCAGCACCTGGCTGCGGGAGAGTCTGCTCACTGCAGGAAGTGGGTTCCTAACCCTGCAGAGCTGCACTGCATCGCTTGCCAGACTCTTAGGCCCCCAGCATGACAAGCAAGGAGAAAAGATTTTCTTAGACCCAAGAAAAACACTGACCCCAACTTTCCATCTGAATGCCCTGGCCTACGTGACCTGCCTCCAGTCTCTCCTTCATTGAGGTTGGGATTGTTGTGATCTGGGCTAAGTGTGAGTGCCTGGCCCTGGAGGCGCCCAGGTCTGAGGTCAAGCACTGTGGCCCCAGGCTCTTGGGGCCGCCTCAGCCATAGCTCTCTGGGGTAGCCATGCCTGCCAGGGGCTGCCTCCATAGTTCACTTCACCTTTTGGGAGACAGTTTTAGACCTTGCTGAGTCTCAGCTATAGCCATTGACTGCAGCTTAAAAACTGGCTGGCAAAAGCAGATATACCCATCTCTGCCACCGTGAGCGTCAGAGCTGAATTAGCTCTGAGACCCTTCAGTAGGAGTCTAAATGTGTTGCCAGGAGCTTTCCTGTGGACTTGGTGGCACATGCCTATAATCCCAATACTCAGGAGGCTGAGGCAGGAAGTTCTCCATGAATTTGAGGCCAATAGTGAGTTCAAAGCCTGCCTGGACTATGTGCACAGTGAGACTGTCTCAAAGTAAGAATAAATGAGAGAGCTTGCCCGGACAGGACTTGGTCGGTCAGGCTCTATTTGGAATTAGGAGACCCACCAAGAAACCTCTCTGTGCTACCTCAGGACTACACAGGGAAGGAATGGAGTTGATCGGTCTCGCCCACCCTGTCCTCAGAGGGAGAGCCAACACCTATGGGAATACGTGACAGCCCAGCTTCCAGCCCTGAATTGCAGCACAAATGCTGAGACACCCAGGCACAGCCCTGTCTCAGTGACATAGCGCCACCCAGCACTGATGGAGTCAGACCTTGGGCAGGTCACTTAACCACCCAGCCTCAGCTTCCCTGAGTATTAGATAATAAAACAAACTCTTAGGGCTGGGGAGACAGCTCAGGGGCACAAGTGCCTGCCTGGCAAGTGCAAGGTCTGAGTTTGATCCCTGGTTCTGCAAAAAAAATAAAAAATCAATTTCTTCGGGGATTATGTAGAAAGTACCTCAAGCACCCGGCCTCCCTATGCATAATACACAGAGTGTATAAATGTGAGCTAGTAGCGAGGAGAAATGCCCAGAGCCCTGTCAGCTGGCTGCCAGCGGCAGTTCACGGG
This sequence comes from Myocastor coypus, assembly GCA_004027025.1. Classification (NCBI taxonomy): domain Eukaryota; kingdom Metazoa; phylum Chordata; class Mammalia; order Rodentia; family Myocastoridae; genus Myocastor; species Myocastor coypus. The sequence continues at coordinate 10,300 of PVJA010048951.1, forward strand.
CACAGCAAGACGTGAGGGTAGAGAGGCAAGGGCATGGCTGTGGGGCTACCAAGGCCAAGGGGATGCCTGAGAGGGTCCTGAGGACAGTGGGAGAGAATGGCTCTAAGGGTCAGCTGGGCAAGGAGTGCAGGAGAATGGATCCTCCATGCCTCCACATTTGCCTTTCTTCTTAAAAATTGAGATGTGTAAATAATTAAAGTAAGAGCCAGGCTGGGCATGGTGGTACACACCTGTAATCCCAGCACTTGAGGCTGAGTCAGGAGGATCACCGTAAGTTTGAGGCCAGCCTGGGCTATGTAGTGAAACCCTGTCTCGGGAAGGAGGGACAGAGGGAGAGAGAGAAGGAGGGAGGGAAGGAGAGAGGGCAGGCCAGCTAGAAAGCATTGCAGAGGACTCAGAGAACAAGAGAAGAGCTGAGGAATAAGGAGGTGGGAAATAGGGTGACTATTCTAGTCCAGAACGGGTGTCTCCCTACTGGGAACACACATTGTAGACCCATGAGTGACCGCTTTGGGGTGCTGACAGCACCCTGAGATGGCCACACACGTGGCTGGGACGTGGAGCCTGCATGAGGGAACAGCGTGCTTCTCGTGCATCCCAGGGCAAGGACATGTACCTGACTCTGGAGAACGACGTGCTCAGCCTGGTGGACCCCATGGACCGCACCGTGCTGCACTCCCAGCCCATCGTGAGCATCCGCGTGTGGGGCGTGGGCCGTGACAACGGCAGGTGAGTCCCTGACCTTTGCCCCTGCTTTGGCTCTGCACCAAAGCGTGGTCTCATATCACCTCAGTGAAGGTGAGACCCAGCAGCAAGCTGCTCAGAAGTGTAACCAGTTAGAACACAGCTCCGTTTCCCCACCTGGAAGCCCTACGAGGGACAATCCTTGTTGGTCTCGGCAGCACCCACCTTTGTCAGCTGAGTTCTGTTTGGCCTTGGACAGGAATCTAAAACACCATTTTCAAGCACTTTGTCCAGGTGGTGGTGCTCACCTGCCTTCGCCTTCGTTCTGCTGAGTCCCCGGCCCTCCTGGCCTGAGCCCCTTTCTTTTGTTCTTTCTGCAGTCTTCTTGTAGCCAACTCTGTTTTAATGCATTCAGTCCCAGCCACCTATGATGCCTGCCTAGGGGCATTTTGTTCATGGAAAGTTTGTTCAAAAAGATAAGGTCAGGCAACCTTGGATCACAAGCCTTAGATCACAAAATCATGAGAATGTGGAATTTCTGAGATGCTTGGCTAAACTTGTTAACACCTAAAATGCTTGGTCATATCAAAGTGACATTCCATGTGTATTTTTTTTGAAGTTGTAATAAATATATTATTTATGGGTAAATGGGGAATTTTTTATTCTCCAAGGTGGCCTAGAAACGAGAACATCCTGTTTTTCAAGGCCATATTGTAGCCAATAATTTAAACAATAGTTATAATAAACATTATACTTGGAGGCCAGTGCAGTTAACCCTTCAATGATGGTCACTCTTTGGCAACTCCCAAGTCTGGGAGGAGCTCCTATGTTCTGGGACAAGCCATGGGCTATCTCGGTCCTGTGTTGTTGGAAATGGGCAAGAGCATTGCAGAAACAGGGGGAAGTCCCACATGACAGGAGGCTCGCTGAGAACCACAGGACCGTTCCTGTGCTGTCCCACTCTTATCAGGCTGCATGGTCCTCTCCAAAGGCAGGGGAGGGGGCCCCTGTCTTTCTCCGTGAATGCTGGGTGTGGATGTGTTTGATTTTTTGATTGTCAGATTCACTTCCACATTCTAAGCTAGAAAGCCTGGCTAAGTATTGATGTATGAAAGCACCAGATGTCCTCTGACTGCTGACTAGACGCACCCTCCTGGGAGCAGAGCGGTTCTTGAGCCTCTTTGACCAGAGTGCCAAGCTCTAGGCGCCAGGGGCCTTGAGCACGTGGGCAGGTCCTGCACATGCCCCTGTTATCACTTGCAGGGCACAGCTGTACCCTTGACCCTGTGCCCTGATAGCATACAAACACCTTTACATGGAAACTTTCATGACACTGGGTACCAGTAAAGACATTGAGTCTTGGTGCAAGGTGCTGGGTATGAGGTGCTGGTCCTGCCAGATGTTTTAAGGCAGGAGCTAAGTGCTGTACAATCAAACATGGTTAAGTGAGGGGTTTCTTGATTTTCATTTGTGGATGCTGGGATCTGAACATACTAGGCAGAGGCTCAGATGCTGAATGCTACCCCATACTTGGTGGTGTATTTTTAAGGCTTAGTTGTTTGTGGAATTCACCGATGAGGACTTTCAGCCTACCCCAAACCCTAAATGAGTCCAAGTGCTATGTGTTTGGAAGAGTTTTTAAATTCCCAGTTGAAAAAAACTTATTCAGGTTCCCTAGCCCAGATTTTCTCTCATCTGAGAAAGGACAACCAGGGACCAGGACATACATGTACATGTTGCAGGGGTGTGTGCATATGTGTGTGTAGTAATTGCCACAGAGGTTGAGAGGCCGGAAATGTTCAATGAGCGTTTGTTTTGGAGTTATTAAAGCAGAGGCCGGGCGTGGTGGCGCACGCCTGTAATCCCAGCACTCGGGAGGCTGAGGCAGGAGGATCCGTGCGAGTTCGAGACCAGCCCGGGCTACAAAAGTGAGCTCAAGGCCAGCCTGAGCTGCATAGTGAGACCCTGTCTCAAAAAAAGACAAAAAAAAATAAAAATAAAAAAAAATAAAGCAGAATGCACTTAACAGGTGCAGCTGGTTACATGGCTTCATTTGCAAAGCACCGAGGATCAAAGAGTCAGACCCCAGGGAGGCTCCAAGATGGTTAATACTGTGAGCCAGGGAGGCCGGGCCAGCCAAGAATGAGACCAGTTTGTCCTACAACACAGCACGAGCCCCTCATGCCCACCCCGGTGATGTCAGAGCAAATTAGCGGATGTTGCTGTGGCTGCATTTGCAGACACGTGGGCCACTTGTCATTCTGACTCAGTGTTGGCAGAGCAGCATAATTTAGAAATATATGCTGGCTTCCCCCAGCAGGCTGTCAGACCTCCGCAAGCCTTGGCGGCTGCAGGCCCTCAAGCAAGACTGCTTCTGGACCTCTGCCAGGAGAAGGGTCTGCTTCTCCCATTGGTCCCCTTGGTTTTTATGCTCTCAAAAAGGGCCTTTTCAGTTCCTGCTTAAAAAAAAAAAAAAAAAAATCTGCCTTTGCTTTTGATTCTTTTTTTTTTTAATACAGTAATTTACAAGAGCAAATTCAATTTGTAATGCTGCAAAAGAAAGGCGTTTTCACTTTGCATGAATAAAACATAAAAGTGTTTCATTTTGCTGAGGAAAATGAGCCCATTTCACATTCTCTTTTGTAACTTTCCTTGCTGAGAAAATGGAATCTCTTAGGGGATTTCTTGATGTGCTTTAAATGAATAAGAAACGTGTGTATAGTAGTGCCACAGAAAACCTCCTCCCTCCTGTAGACCGCATACTTCCTTCACTGAACCATGTAATTTCAGAATTTCAGACAGGGCTCAGATTCAGCATTTTTTAAAGAATTTCAAGTGGTTCTGCTTTACTCTGAGGCAATTCCTGCTGCAGTGAGTATTGCAGGTGAGGAGGAGATGGCTGGTGCCCTACCTGTGCCCCACGTAGTCCAGGCTGAACTGCAGAAGTTCTGGCTGGTTCTCTGGTTTCAGGGGGGGGGGGGGGCTT